>SJYC01085958.1:0-51535 GCA_006408675.1 Madoqua kirkii | reverse complement strand
ATCCAGGCATCTCATCCTCTGTCATCCCCTTCTCATACTGCCTCCAATCCCTACCAGCATCAAAGTCTTTTCCAATAAGTCAACTCTTCTCATGAGGTGGCCTAAGTATTGGAGTTTCAGCTTTAGCATCATTCCTTCCAAAGAACACCCTGGACCGATCTCCTTTAGTATGGACTGGTTGGATCTCCTTGCAGTCAAAGGGACTCATAACAGTCTTCTCCAACACCACAGTTCAAAAGCATCAATTCTTTGTTGCTCAGCTTTCTTCACAATCCGACTCTCACATCCATACATGACCACTGGAGAAACCACAGCCTTGACTAGATGAAACTTTGTTGGCAAAGTAATGTCTCTGCTTTTCAATATGCTATCTAGGTTGGTCATAACTTTCCTTCCAAGGAGTAAGTGTCTTTTAATTTCATGGCTGCAGTCACCATCTGCAGTGATTTTGGAGCCCAGAAAAATAAAGTCTGACACTGTTTCCATTGTTTCCCCATCTATTTCCCATGAAGTGATGGGACCAGATGCCATGATCTTCGTTTTCTGAATGTTGAGCTTTAGGCCAACTTTTTCACTTTCCTCTTTCACTTTCATCAAGAGGCTTTTTAGTTCCCCTTCACTTTCTGCCATAAGGGTGGTGTCATCTGCATGTCTGAGGCTATGGAGATTTCTCCCAGCAGTCTTGATTCCAGCTTGTGGAATCAAGCCCAGCTTTTTTCTTCTAGCCCAGCTTTTCTCATGACGTAATCTGCATATAAGTTAAATAAGCAGGGTGACAATATACAGACTTGACATACTCCTTTTCCTAATTGGAACCAGTCTGTTCCATGTCCAGCTCTAACTGTTGCTTCCTGACCTGCATATAGGTTTCTCAAGAGGCAGGTCAGGTGGTCTGGTATTCCCATCTCTTGAAGAATTTTCCACAGTTTATTGTGATCCACACAGTCAAAGGCTTTGGCATAGTCAATAAAGCAGAAACAGATGTTTTTCTAGAACTCTGTTGCTTTTTCCATGATCCAGCAGATGTTGGCAATGTGATCTCTGGTTCCTCTGCCTTTTCTAAAACCAGTTTGAACATCTGGAAGTTCACGGTTCACATATTGTTGAAGCCTGGCTTGCAGAATTTTGAGCATTACTTTACTAGCGTGTGAGATGAGCACAATTGTGTGGTAGTTTGAGCATTCTTTGGCATTGCCTTTCTTTGGGATTGGCATGAAAACTGACCTTTTCAAGTCCTGTGGCCAGTGCTGAGTTTCCCAAATTTGCTGGCATATTGAGTGCAGCACTTTCACAGCATCATCTTTCAGGATTTTAAATAGCTCCACCGGAATTCCATCACCTCCACTAGCTTTGTTCATAGTGATGCTTTCTAAGGCCCATTTGACTTCATATTCCAGAATGTCTGGCTCTAGGTGAGTGATCACACCATTGTGATTATCTTGGTCATGAAGATCTTTTTTGTACAGTTCTTCTGTGTATTCTTGCCACCTCTTCTTAATATTGTCTGCTTCTGTTAGGCCCATACAATTTCTGTCCTTTATTGAGCCCATCTTTGCATGAAACGTTCCCTTGGTATCTCTAATTTTCTTGAAGAGATCTCTAGTCTTTCCCCTTCTGTTGTTTTCCTCTATTTCTTTGCACTGATCACCGAGGAAGGGTTTCTTATCTCTTCTTGCTGTTCTTTGGAACTCTGCATTCAGATGCTTATATCTTTTCTTTTCTCCTTTGCTTTTCACCACTCTTCTTTTCACAGCTATTTGTAAGGCCTCCCCAGATAGCCAGTTTGCTTTTTTGCATTTCTTTTCTATGGGGATGGTCTTGATCCCTGTCTCCTGTACAATGTCACAAACCTCATTCCATAGTTCATCAGGCACTCTATCTATCAGATCTAGTTCCTTAAATCTATTTCTCACTTCTACTGTATAATCATAAGGGATTTGATTTAGGTCATACCTGAATGGTCTATCAGTTTTCCCTACTTTCTTCAATTTCAGTCTGAATTTGGCAATAAGGAGTTCATAATCAGACACAGTCAGCTCCTGGTCTTGTTTTTGCTGACTGTATAGAGCTTCTCCATCTTTGGCTGCAAAAAATATAATCAGTCTGATTTTGGTGTTGACCATCTCGTGATGTCCATGTGTAGAGTCTTCTCTTGTGTTGTTGGAAGAGAGTGCTTGCTATGACCCGCGCATTTTCTTGTCAAAACTCTATTAGTCTTTGCCCTGCTTCATTCTGTATTCCAAGGCCCAATTTGCCTGTTACTCCAGATGTTTCTTGATTTCTTACTTTCCATTCAGTTAAGTTCAGTTCAGTCGCTCAGTCGTGTCCAACTCTTTGCGACCCCGTGAATCACAGCACGCCAAGCCTCTCTGTCTATCACTAACTCCCTGAGTTCACTGAGACTCATGTCCATCGAGTCAGTGATGCCATCCAGCCATCTCATCCTCTGTCGTCCCCTTCTCCTCCTGCCCCCCAATCCTTCCCAGCATCAGAGTCTTTTCCAATGAGTCAACTCTTTGCATGAGGTGGCCAAAGTACTGGAGTTTCAGCTTCAGCATCATTCCCTCCAAAGAAATCCCAGGGCGGATCTCCTTCAGAATAGGTGCTAATAATAGGTGTGAGTCACTGTTGGCTCCATGGTAAAGAATCCACCTCCCAGCACAGGAGACATGGGTTTGATCCCTGGGTTGGGAAGATCCCCTGGAGGAGGAAATGACAATCCACTCCAGTATTCTTGCCTGGGAAATCCCATGGACATACAGTCCATGGCGCAACATGAGTCAGACAGGAGTTAACAACAAGAATGACAAAGTAGGTAGGTGTTTTTCGTGTTCTCTGTTGCCCCTCTTTCCAGCTAGACAAACTCATTTTTTCAAGATACCTTCATTCAGTTGCTCTGTATTCCGCACACCGTGCTAGACAGAAAGAATTCAAGAGTAAACCAGACGGACAAGGAGCGAGAGGCCAGGGCAGGGATTGCTGATTCACAAACACAGGCAGGGGCCACGCCCAGCCTCTGCCTGTTTTTGTAAATAAAGTTTTATTGGTGCACAGCCACACCCATTTGTTTACAGATTGTATGTGACTGTGCTTCTGAGTGAGAATGGCAGAGTTGAGTTGTTGTAACAGAGACCATATGGCCAGCAAAGCCTGAAATATTTACTCTCTGGCCCTTTCAGAAAAATGTGCTAACCCTGCTGGGGAATACAACCTAGAAAAAGATCTTCACAGAGTGCTGTGTGCCCTGAGGGGCCAGAGCAAGGTGACGTAATTGAGACTAGCTGGGCTGTGGGGGTGCTCTTGTAGACTGGGTGGCTAGGGAGAGCTGCTTTCCTGGAAATATCACCTGAGTGAAGACATGAAGGAGGAGAAGGCTGCCATGAGAACAGCTGGACACAAGCGTCTTGATGGAGGGAACAGCATGTGCAAAGGCCCTTTGATGTGTTGGAGGAAAGGAGAAAAGCTACAATGTGTGGCCGAGAACACCTAAGCAGGAGGAGGGCAGAAGATCAGTGTTGGAGAGCTAGGCAGGGAGTAGATCTGTGATTCCCAAGGAAGCTGATATTGGCCTGAGTTCATCTGGGATATCTGCTGGAGTGCAAATGTCCTCAGTCATGTATGACTCTATGCGACCCCATGGACTGTAGCCCGCCAGGCTCCTCTGTCCTTGGGATTTCCCAGGCAAGAATGCTGGCATGGGTTGCCGTTTCCTACACCAGGGGATCTTCCCGACCCTGGGATTGAACCTGGATCTCTTATGTCTCCTGCCTTGGCAGGTGGATTCTTTACCACTGTACCACCTGGGAAGCCATTTATTGGGGGAGGGGAGTACCATATATGCAGTGAATAGGCACCAAGGGTGCAAGACTTCAATCAGCTTATCCAACAGTCCTACACATAGATGGGCTGGTCTGGGTTCTACAGGCTTTAGGATGTTCTGGTAGATAATCATGTAGGTAAAAAGCCAATTTCTAATAACCTGAGCCTGGGTATAACTCTCTAATTCACATAAACAGAAAGTAATTTTAACGCAGTGTTAATTATACATTGAATTTTCTAAGAATGGAGCTACTATATAAATTAAGGGATGATTTTTGTGTTTTGTTTGGAATGTTACCAAGTGGTGCTTGTCATGTTGGGAAAATGTCACCCATGGCAACATCACTCTCGGTATTTGAGTCTCCAAACAGCACTCTGTCATCAGGTGAGTTTCTTGTTGTGACATTCACTATGATTTACACACAAACACAACTCCTTGTGTTGAATAGAGAAGTTGTTTCAGAGAACTTTCCAGTTGAAACGTATCTTTTTTTGGATATGAATTATGTCTCCCTTCCATATGAAAATTAATATATTAATATATTGATTAAGACATCTTGTGAGTAGATAAATTCTATGACTATTTCCACTGAATTCTATATCAGGATATCAAAGGAGCATTACAAAATATTGGCTGAGACAAGTCCTGGGACTAGATCCCAAAGTTTCCTGTACGTCTTGATACAGGGTTTGAATTTTATGCTGAGGAAAACAAGGAGCCATGGCAAGATCTTAAGAAGAGTGATGGGTTCTTTCAGGCAAGAGTGATGATTACACCTTCTCTTTTTCTCTTTGATCTGCCATCCTTCTCCTTCCAGCACCTGGCACGATGCGGGTGCCCAGCAGGCACTCTGTAAATTAAAGTGCTACCATCCAGAACAGCCACAGACCATGAGCTAAGCAGGTCTGTACGCCTCCCATCAAACTGAGATTGCTGAGGCCAGTAGGGGTTAAGTTGCTTTCCTAGACCAGGTAATATCTGGTAAGTGATATCTGATAAATAGATATCTGTATGCTTGAGTTGTGGGTTGTTGCTGTTTAGTCGCTAAGCTGTGTTTGACCCTTTCGAGACTCTATGGACCGTAGCCCTCCAGACTCTACTGTCCATGGGATTTCCTAAGCAAGGATACTGCAGTGGGTTGCCATTTCTTTCTCCAGGGGATCTTCCCAAACCAGATTGAACCTGCGTCTCCTGCACTGGCAGGCAGATTCTTTACCCCTGAACCAGGGAGGAAGCTCTGGGTTGGGGGTGACCCATTTCCTTTTCTTTCCCCTGAGAGCAGTTTTTGGGGGCTCTCCTGTTTGCCCAGCTACCCACTAATTCTGTCCAGGCCCAGCATCGGCCACAGACCTACCTGCCTCGCTCCTGTCACCTGACTGAGGCTGCAGGCATCATTATGTCCCAGGGGCCAGCTTCTCCACCTTCGATCCTGGCCAAGATCTAAGAATATCTCTGAGAGTATTCCCCAACACCTGCAACACATGTGCCCACAAATTACCTGGTCCCAGGGGTGGGGAGCAGGCCAGGAAAGGGCAGTGCTTTCCTAAAAGCATTACACACTTAATTTGCAAAGTTACATCACACATTTGTGCACAGGTCAACTTTCTGGGAGCTTATTTCAGAACTGGAGGCAGGTCAGGGATCCTAAGTGTGTCCTTCACAGAGAAGGCAGGGAGGCCTGGAGATGTTCCGTGAGTGTCAGATTCTTTCACACGAACGAGGGCAGATGGGGAGAGGTGGATGTTCGAGGGGCCTATTTCATCTCTGCAAGGGCCCAGTGGGTGCTTCAACAGACACCCTCTCACTTCTTCCCAGGAAGCCCCTACCAAATGCGTATGCGCGGATCCTCACCTCCAGGTGTAGAAACTGAGGCCGGATGAGGTCAGGTATCTTTCTACCTCTTTACAGATCATGTGACATGGGCTGAGTCTGAGTTTGAACCCAGGTTCCAGACTCCTAACCCTACTTTCTCCCCACCGCCCAAAGCAGTGAGAGATGGAACGGGGGTGACATGTATTACGTATTAATTTTTAGAGCGCAGTTGCACATATACATTTGGCTACACTTCAAAATGTCTTTCTTGAAGTATAGTTAGTTTATAATATTGTGTTATTTTCAGGTGTACAGCCTAGTAATTCAGTTTTACAATACATATTTATATATATTCTTTTCCAGATTATAATTTATTAAAAGATATTGAGTGTAGTTCTGTGTGCTACAAAGTAAATGCCCTTATTTACAAGACAGAAACAGATTTACCCAGAAAACAAACATGGTTATCAGAGGGGGAAAAAAGATGGGGGAGGAATAAATTAGGAGTATAGGATACACACTACTTATATACACACTACTACACTACTAGTAATATACACACTACTACATATGAAGTAGATTTTAAAAGGACTTACTTAACTATAATTTTCAAAAGTTATTTAATGGCCTTGGGTACTTTATTTATAAGAGTCACAGAGAAAGCTAGGGAACCTATGTGAGATTACAGCCAGGAGTGGACAAGAAACTGTCCACAGAAGCAGTGAAACAGCAAATTGTAAAAACGAGTAAGACTGAGTTCACTCGACAGTTGTGTCAAATTCAGGTCATTTCACTGAAAAATTAATTGCCTTGAATTATTATTCATAATGTTAAGGTTTTACAAAATAAATGTGGTCATTGCATACTCAGAGGGGACCATTTAGAAGTCCATTTATTTCTAAAACTAATATTTGATACATTACGGTTGCAAAGTTAGGACCCTCATTTTTCCTTATGCTTTTATATTCTGCCTCTAAAATATATTTCTGTTGCTTCTCCTAGTTATTGTTTTCACTGTGATAAAACATGTGTGCCATAACACTTTTTGTTTAAATAACTTCTAATGTGTCTGTACAGTCCAGCAGCATCAAGTCCATTCCTACTGTTGCACATACCTATACTTTTTCATGAAGCGTAAGAAATCTCTTCTGGAAATCCTAGCAAAGAACCAATGGATCAGAGGCATGGAGAAAAGTCAGCCCCGCATGCCGCCAGATCCCCTTCCCTGGGTCCAGGGAGCACTTGTAAGCAGGTCTGCTTGTCTAGTGAGATGTGGATTTCTGCCAGATTTGCTCATTCGCTGAGACTTCATCACTCCTTACTACCGAGAGAGCATCTCAAACCCAAACTGCCTCTTCCCTACCTCTATATTTCCAAGCAACGTTTCCCCGACCAGATTTACATTTTCAAAAACCCTTCAGATAATCACAAGCCCAAGAAACTTCCACTCCTCTGAGGTTTAATTAGGAGAAGCTGTCTTCTTAGTACTTCTGAGCGCCTGCCTCTAAATTTCTTGGCGGAAAGGCTAGGTTCACTGCGGATGAGCAGGAGCTAGCAGAACCTGTGAATAGCCTCCCGCTCTGTCCTCGTCTCTCCCCAGCGACCGGGAGAAGGCTGGGCTGCAGGTCATTGAAATCACATTGTGCGTGTGCCCTCTGTCATTAGGACCTAGAGAATGGGGACGATCGGAACGCAGGATAACACATTAGCGATAGATAATAGAGTCTAAATAAACATAATCAGCTTTCCTCTACGTCTCCAGACCAAAGCTTATCTATAAATACCCTAATGACGCCCCACCAGCCAATTACTCGTTTCTTGGAAGAGCCCCTTATTAATGGCGTTTGCAGTGAGGGAAAAACATTAATTATTGGACACAGTGGGATCTTTTACGTGCTGTCTGGTCCAGACAGCACCAATTAATGCAACAATTATTATCAACGACTGTGGCAGCATACTGAGCGCAGCCACCCTGGGCTGGCTCGATGGGGTGGGAGAACCTGTGTGCTGGGGGACCATCACCCACTCGCCGCTTCTTCCTCACTGCGGAAGCTGCTGGAACAAAGCAGAGGGTGGCCGGAGTGTATGGGTGTTCCTTTTTTTTTTTTTTAATTGGAGGATAATTGCTTTACAAAATTATGATGCTTTTTGCCATACATCAACATGAATTGGCCAAAGGCATACATGTGTCCCCTCCCTCCTGAAGCCCCCCTCTCTACCCACCCTACCCTTCCAGGTTGTCACAGAGCACTGGCTTTGGACTCCCTGTGTCACAAGTTTTCCTTTAAAGCCTGAGCATAGTGCTCCTGGGTGCCAAGTAGGGGCAAGGGGGAGGAGTCAGGCACTGGTCTGTTGTGTTGAGTCATTCAGTGAAGCCAGGTAGAATATTGGAGAAGACAGGCCACCCTTCTGCAGAGAGGGGTGCACCTGGCTTGCCCACCCTTACCCCCACCTCTAGTCCTTTCCCTCTGACTTATCACACTGCAGTCCCACTGTGCCTCGCTCAGCTTCTCCAATTCGAGTGTAATCCATCTTTCCCAGAACATTTGCACAAGCTTGAAAGATCTCCTGCCCTTTGCAAGCCTGGCTCTTTTCCAGATGTAGTATGAAAGTTCTCTCTGTACTGAGGTCCTTCATGAGCTTGAGCCCATAAAACAGCTTGCCCTTAATACTAGTCACTTCTTGTTTCTATTCTTTGCTCAGCATCTATCCTAAATTATATTTAACAAACATTTATCATTTTATTTGCGTTTGTTTCCCCCACAAGAATGCCAGCTCCATGAGAACAGAGGGTCAGTTTTCTCCAGCATGTCTTTGAGTGTCTTACATTTAGTATTTGCTCAATAAATACTTGGTGAGTGAACAAAACAGTGGAGTATAGAAACAGTTTATACTTAAGGGGCTCCATACCCTTATTTTGGCCACCTGATGCGAAGAGCCAGACTCATTGGAGAAGAACCTGATGCTGGGAAAGACTGAAGGCAGGAGAAGAAGGGGACAACAGAGGATAAAATGGTTGGATGGCATCACCGACTAAATGGACATGAGCTTGAGCTAACTCTGGAAGATGGTGAAGGATAGGGAAACCTGTTGTACTGCAGTCCACGGGGTTGCAAAGAATCAGAGACAACTGAGCGACTGAACAATAAAATATCAAATGCCAAAAAGACTAAACCAGCAATTCTCTTGCAGAAATTCCATAGGAAAAAAAAAAAGCCCAAATTGCTCTATTAATAGCAATAATGTCTCTTGCAAACTCTATGTGGACTCTGCCTCTGCATTTTAAAAGTGATGAGCATGCTTGAAGGAACTTGACAGACGGTCTTGTAAAATATGGGCCTCTATTATTACCCACATCATGGTACTTTATTGGAGATGGCTAGAAATGAACCTGCCCTGCCCAAGGTATAAAACAGTTGCAGGAATGCTTTATTTTTCTCTTCTCAGTGACAAGTAGAGGATCTCTTCTGGGAGGCATTAATTACAGAGTACTTTGGAAAACTTGTTCAGAGAAGGCTGGAGAACTCCCCAGGGCCTTGGTCAGGGCTCTGAGAAAAGGGTGTGCCCTTGTGGTCCTTCTGGAAAAAGAGCTCCAGGCTATTTCTACTACAAATTACCCTTCGGAGTGTTAAATTTGCTTATTCGTGTTATTCAAAATCAGAGTCAAGTTCAAGATGCTCATTCAACCTCACTGAACCTCAGCAACCTTCAGGACACTCACTAGGGTAGGGTCCAGTCTCATGCACCCTTGCTGAGGTGGTCTTCTTCTGAGGTCTTCTTACTAACGTGGGACCATGGAATCTTAAAAGCAGCCGTGGGGAGTCCTTAGCCTAGGCCTGCTGTACAGATGTGGTCATGGCAGCCTTTACCATCCCAACTCCCCTAAATAACTGTCTCCAGGGAAACACTTAGAAGTAATGGGGACACTCAGGGCATCTGTCAGGGCTGCTTTTGCTTTCATCTCCTAGAGGGTGGCAATGACCTCAACTTGCGGTGATCTCACTTCTTTTGCATGCCTCCAGCACATTTGGTCTTGACCCTATGATCGAGTTCAAGACTACCCAGCATCTAGGCAGTTGAGGGGCAGACAGATTGTAAGCTGCTGGAGGGCGGGGTCTGCAAGGTCCCCACTCTGTTCAGTGCCAGCGTGGCAATGCCAGCCTGGCAGTGTTCAGAAGTCTGTCTCAATGCCACGTTGCACTGATGTTGTAAGTCTCTTCATCTCCACCTACTCCTCCAACACCTGACCAGCCTGTGATTCTTGGACAGCTAGAACCACAAAGTTGCATCCATCTCTAATGCCTAGTACAGGGCCCAAGCCCCTGAAATGACTTTCAGACTCGAGAATGAGGAAAGTCACAGGTCCTTGAATGAAGCTGCTGCAAGGAGGTGCCCAAGATGACGATCCCCACTGCAGAAGTACCTCCCTCTTCCTTCTCTTTGAGAAGGAGCATTTGGGGTTACTGTGGACTTCCGGATGCCCAGCATGAAAGTTAAAATGAAGCATTAGAGTGAAGTTATTCCAAATAAGGAGGTCGGCTGATCTGGGTTTGAATCTTGGTCCTGCCACCTACTGGCAGGAGGCATCGAACATGAAACTGACTCTTCCGGCACTTTGGTTCCCTTGTGTCTCAGATGATGGCTCAGTCAGTAAAGAATCTGGCTGCAATGCGGGAGAGCTGGATTCGATCCCTGGGTCAGAGAGATCCCTTGGAGAAGGGAATGGCACCCCACGCTAGTGTTCTTGCTGGGAGAATTCCACGGACAGTGAAGCCTGGCAGGCTATAGTCCATGGGGTGGCAAAGAGTAGAACATGACTGAGCAGCTAAGACACTTTCAAGATAGAAATGGCCAAATTCTCATGACTTGGGTGAAGTGTTCCATGGGGTGATGTCAGTAGAGTGTTTGCCATGATTAGGATAAGATAAACCTGTAATAGATGTTAGCTGCTGTGATTACTGCGCTGTAAATGGAGAGCTTCAGCACACAGGACTCAGGTCAGCTGACAGATTTGCACTGGATGCTCACTGGGGGGTGCTAAGTGTTGTCCTCTGCCCTGAAGATGCCATGGTGACAAAGGTTGAATCTATCTCAGAGAATCTGTTGCACATTAACCATGCATGGCTTACTGCTGACTGGAACTCACTTATCCTGAAGACTCTGGCCCATGTCTTGCCGAAGGACACCTTACATGGATGCAGAGTGTTTGACAAAGGAAAGGAAGACCAGAGACTGTGGAGTGCAGGCTGTTCCATAGGCACCAACGGCAGTACTGGGGTATATTTCTCACCTTGCCGTAGTCCCCAGACTGCGCTGGACAGTTACTGCATGTACGCATACTCAGTCGTGACTGACTCTTTGCAAACTCATGCACTGTAGTTTGCCAGGCTCCTCTGTCCGTGAAATTTTCTAGGCAAGAGTGTAGAAGTGAGTTGCCATTCCTATGCCAAGGGATCTTCCAAACCCAGGGATCAAAGCTGCATCTCTTGCATCTCCTGCATTGGCAGGCAGATTCTTTACCCCTGTACCACCTGGGAAGCCCCTGGACAATCATTAACCATCTTTAAATCAACCAGTGCCTGTAGCCATGCAGAAATGCCCAAGTCAGAGGGTCTAAATCATAAACCATGGGCTGCAATTCAGATTGTATGCCATTAGGACTCTAAATCAGGGCTCGAGTTTGAAACTGCTGTTTATTTTCTCTGTGGCGTCCTGATGTATTTCTTAATCAACTGATAGATACTATCAGCTGCTCAAGGGGATGACTGACTCTCCAGGATACTGCGAAACTCTCTAAGTGAATGTCATGTGTGCAATATAGCAGCTATCTTGTTTGGCCTCCCCACATGTACTGTCTAAATTTGGAGAAAATCAGCCAGGCATTTCATGTGCCGTGAAAACAGACAGACAGAAAAGTATTTCATTTATGTAGATTTGATGTATAGGGTCTCTGGTTAATGCCGCTTGATATCCTTTGATTCTAATTCCTCCTTCCTTTTTTTATTTGTCATCCCCTCAACCACACACACACATGCACGCGCACACTAGTTCCATGCCTGACTCTTTCTCAAGCACAGTGATTCTTGATTTCCTGGATTGTTGAAGAATATGGTAGTCATTTAAAAAGTGTTAAATTCCTTCCCCTAAATTGCAGTGTCTCTTCCAATGATTTCCATGACTATTTAAGACAAATGACTTTTCCTGTGAATTCAGAATATAATTTATTCCAAAACAACAGCATACGTTTCATATCAGTGTGCAGTCTCTATCGGCAGTCAGCTGTGCTGTATTCCTTCCCCTAAATTGCAGTGTCTC
Source organism: Madoqua kirkii (assembly GCA_006408675.1). NCBI lineage: Eukaryota > Metazoa > Chordata > Mammalia > Artiodactyla > Bovidae > Madoqua > Madoqua kirkii. The sequence continues at coordinate 39,588 of SJYC01085958.1, read as the reverse complement.
TTCCAATGATTTCCATGACTATTTAAGACAAATGACTTTTCCTGTGAATTCAGAATATAATTTATTCCAAAACAACAGCATACGTTTCATATCAGTGTGCAGTCTCTATCGTGCAGTCAGCTGTGCTGTGCTGTGCCATGCTAAGTCACTTCAGTTGTGTTTGACTCTTTGCAACGCTACGGACTGCAGCCCACCAGGCTCCTCTGTCCATGGGATTCTCCAGGCAAGAACCCTGGAGTGGGTTGCTGTGCCCTTCTCCAGGGGATCTTCCTGACACAGGGATCAAATCTCATCTGTCTCCTGCATTGGCAGGTGGGTTCTTTACCACTAGTGCCACGTGGGAAGCAACTCCAGCCGTTAGTGGAAAGACCGATGAAAAGCAATGCTCTTCCAGTTTGGAGGGTTTACTAACCCACGATAGTTAAGGAGTAAAACTCCTTTGCAGCTGGCTCACTGCTCTCCGCTTCTTATCTGATCACTCACGCTTGCTACCTCGTGGTCTTTTGTGGCAAGTTCAATACCTTCTCTAGTGCAAGGCCCATCTGTGAACCTTGTATAATTGGGGTCCCTCACAAAATGTGTGTACTTTACATAATTGCTCTAACCGTGTACCTTATGTAATTGGAAACCGAGGACCTTTGAGCTATCTAATGACATCATATGACTTTTATTAATTTCTGCCTATTTGCTCAGTTGCCCATTTCTATACTTGTTCTAAACTTTGATGAGGAAAGGAAATTCTGATTATGCAGTTACCAACAGAGTTTATTCACACTATAAAAGAAGTATCGAATGAAAAGGAATGAAGTCAGTGATAAATGAAACCCACAAAAATATAAAGCCATGGTACTGAAGACTCTCTTGAGTAACAACAACACCTTCCTTTACTTTCAGGATGGAAAAGTCTCCTGAGCTCCAGACTGCCTCTAGGTAGAGTGCAGGTGAGCAGGCAGAGGATACAGGCAGGCCCTGGTGTAGTGAAAAAGAAAGCTCTGGCAAAGAAAACAGGTCCTGAGACAGACTGATTAGTAGAGAGATCTGGGGTAAGTTATTTGGATTTGTGGGGCCTCTGTTCTCTCATCTATATAAAGAATCAAAGTTAGCCCTCATCTTACTGAACAGTACTGGGCATAAATGAGATAATTTATGTGATGGACTGAGTACAGTGCCCAGTTCATAGAGATCCTCAATAAAGGAAGGATAAATGCTTTTCTCATAATTAGAACCAGTTGAAGCTTTCTTGACTATGGCAAAGCCTTTGACTATGTAGATCACAATAAACTGTGGAAAATTCTTCAAGAGATGGGAATACCAGACCACCTCACCTGCCTCTTGAGAGACCTGTATGCAGGTCAGGAGGCAACAGTTAGAACTGGACATGGAACAACAGACTGGTTCCAAATAGGAAAAGGAGTATGTCAAGCCTGGATACTGTCACCCTGCTTATTTAACTTATATGCAGAGTACATCATGAGAAACGCTGGGCTGGAAGAAGCACAAGCTGGAATCAAGATTGCCGGGAGAAATATCAATAACCTCAGATATGCAGATGACACCACCCTTATGGCAGAAAATGAAGAGGAACTCAAAAGTCTCCTGATGACAGTGAAAGAGGAGAGTGAAAAAGTTAGCTTAAAGCTCAACATTCAGAAAACAAAGATCATGGTGTCTGATCCCATCACTTCATGGGAAATAAATGGGGAAACAGTGGAAACAGTGTCAGAATTTATTTTTCTGGGCTCCAAAATCACTGCAGATGGTGATTGCAGCCATGACATTAAAAGATGCTTACTCCTTGGAAGGAAAGTTATGACCAACCTAGACAGCATATTGAAAAGAAGAGACATTACTTTGCCAACAAAGGTCCATCTAGTCAAGGCTATGGTTTTTCCAGTGGTCATGTATGGATGTGAAAGTCAGACTGTGAAGAAAGCTGAGTGCTGAAGAATTGATGCTTTTGAACTGTGGTGCTGGAGAAGACTGTTGCGAGTCCCTTGGACTGCAAGGAGATCCAACCAGTCCATTCTGAAAGAGATCAGCCCTGGGATTTCTTTGGAAGGAATGATGCTAAAGCTGAAACTCCAGTATTTTTGCCACCTCATGGGAAGAGTTGACTCATTGGAAAAGACTCTGATGCTGGGAAGGATTGGGGGCAGGAGAAGAAGGGGACAACAGAGGATGAGATGGCTGGATGGCATCATGGACTCGATGGACGTGAGTCTGAATGAACTCTGGGAGATGGTGATGGACAGGGAGGCCTGGCGTGTTGCGATTCATGGGGTCGCAAAGAGTCGGACACAACTGAGCAACTGAACTGAACTGAACTGAACTGGCTTCTTAGTTTCTTGTGCAAAAGAATTACCCGTGGAGAGTGTTAACAGCTGACTTCTGATTACATAGGTTCTGGGTGGAGTCTGAGGTTCTGCATTTCCAGTGACCTCAGGTCAGTGGTCCCCAACCTTTTGGACACCAGGAACCAGTTTTGTGGAAGATGATTTTTCCACAGACTGGGTAAAGGGTGGTTTGGGGATGATTCAAGGGCATTAAACTTATTGTGTTCTTTATTTCTATTATTGTTACATCAGTTCCACGTCAGGCATTAGGTCCTGGAGATTGGGGGGCTCCTGCTATAGATGATATTATTGCTACCCTATGACCACACTTGGGTAGAAGGGAGCTAGCTGATTCACTGGGGTTGGGGTTTGCTGAGGAAGACAGTAGACAACCCAGATGGAGCAACATGCTTCACGTTGTCCTATTTGGTGGCCATTGGCCAACTGTGGCTATTAAGCGTTCGCAACATGGCTGAGTCCAAATTCCAATGAGCTTTGAGTATAAAATAAAAAAAACTCAGTATATTAAAAAAAAGAATGTAAAATATCCCAATAACTTTTATATTGATTGCATACTGAAGTGATAATATTTTGATATATTAGGTTCAATCATATATGGAAATTAATTTCACCTGTTCCTTTTTATGAATTTATTTAATTTTTTACTAGGGCTATTAGGAAATGTAAAATGCCATGTGTGGCCCACATTCCATTCCTATTGGGAAGCACTGAGCTGGACCATTCCCAAAGTCCCCCATTGCACCCAGGGATCTGTGGTTTTATGTGGACTCTAAGCTGATGTCTACATGTGTCTAGATGTGTGTCTCCTAGAGAATGGTGGCCTGCCTCCTCCCTCTGCTGATTTTGGTGAGCAGGGGAGAGACAGAGCCCAGGTTCTCCAGCCTCCTGATTGCCTGGGACCAGGTGTAGGGTGAGGAGGGAGCCTCTAGGTCTCTCCACTTTTCCTTCCCTCCTCATCTCCTTCAGAGCTAACAGACAACAAAATGTCTACAGAATAATCAGTTTCTACCTTTGAATATTCACTGGAAGGACTGATGCTGAAGCTGAAGCTCCAATACTCTGGCCACCTGATAGGAAGAGCTGACTCATTTGAAAGCACTCTGATGCTGGGAAAGATTGAAGGCAAGAGAAGAGGGTGACAGAGGATGAGATGGTTGGATGGCATCACTGACTCAATGGACATGAGTCTGAGTAAACTCCAGGAGATGGTGAAGGACAGGGAAGCCTGGTGTGCTGCAGTCCACGGGGTCGCGAAGAGTTGGACCTGACTTAGTGACTAAGCACACCTTTGACAATGTAATTTCTTGAAACTGCCTTTCTGGAGGAAAGTAAACTTTTACCCAGAGCTCCTTGCTGAACTTACACCTCACCACCCAAAATAACAAAAGCTGCCTGGGGGAGACATTTCCTTTGGGAGCTGGGTGTTCAGGAACCCAGGAGGCAGAGGCCCTGGCAGTGTCTATGGATGGACTTTTGTCATCTCCTGGAAGGTCTCCTGGTGGATGTGGCTTGAGGGCCCCTGAGGGTCTGAGGAAATGAGTCCTGTCACCTCACATATGATGTGGCAATCAGAGGGGGGGGGCATGCACATGTCAGAGGTCAATGCCAGTTTAACCCCATAACTGCAGACTTTTAACATTATCTCTAATCTCTGCTCCCCATGTCCAGCCTCCTGCTATTTTTGCAATACATGGTTGGGTCTTTGCATGCATAAAAGTGAAACTGGAATCTGAAAACCACCTGCTGTATCATCTCCACCATTTCCATCTTTCTGCATCTGTCCGTATCCATAGTGGCTGCTGGATATGAGGTTCTGATTTTTGCCTGAAGAACAGGCTCTACCCTTGCTCCTATGACTTTGCACAGCCATCTCTTTGGATGAGACCCAGTGCAGCAAGCAGTAAGAAGCTTGAATCCAGCCCTTGTTCCTTTCTACCTTCGGACTTCAGACAAGCGGTACAGGAGTTCTGTGCACCTTGGTTTCCTTTCTGGAAAATAGTGACTTTGATAATACCTGACTGCCCCCTTGGCAGAGCTCTTGTGAGAATTACTGAGATTATACGGTAAGGGGTTGAGAAGAGTTTGTTGTCCTGGAAGACTGAATACGTGATGGCTGTTATTCTTGGCTAATAAGCACTTCCTGAATGGCAGACTCTTTTTTCTGCTGGCAGAGTACCTAGAAGAGCCCCCAGTTGTACACCTGGGTGAGGGTAAGTCAGGTCCTGGGTGGCGATGATGTAACATATCTATTTTCAGTGGATTTGGCAGTTCAGGGAGTGACCCATTTTCTTGCACTTCGTCGAGGTCATTGCAATGGATTTCATCAACCGGGAGGTCTGGAAAGGAGCTTTACCTGCCACTCTGGACCGCTTCCACCCTGTGTGAGTCAGGGCTGGGAAGGGTGCAGGGACATCTCTTTGCAGACATCCACATTCAGCTGGATGGTAAACAGAGGTAGGAATCGGAGCAGACCACACAGGGCCCCACTTGACTCCGCAAGGACATTTGCTGCATCGCCAGAGAGAGGGGTGGATTTTTGCTTGTTTGTTTAGTTTTTGACCTGGAAAAAGTAGGTTGGATTTTCCAGGTAGGTGCAGGACCTTTTGAAGATTGGATGACAGCGTCCTGGGGGACACATGTTGTGGAGCTCCTCCTATTGTTCCAAATGGGTGGCATGGTTCTCCTCAGCTGGGAGAATTTCTCAAGAATTCTGAATTTGCACCCTGGGGAGAATCCTCATGAGTTTCTGTACTACCAACCCAAATGGAGCAGAGGGCTGTATGTGAAAGAAAACTCCAGCAAGTACAAAGAACCTGGGGGTTCAAACTTACTTTAGGATGAGACTGACTGTGAATAAAAAAGTATAGATACACAACTGAGTCGTTAACTGACCCAGTGTAAATTGAGTTGCCAGAGCTGGTAACTGATGTCAGTCATTGAGTCAAATCAAATGAGGTCAATGCTAAGAGCAGAGGTTTGGGCCAGAGGGTCCTGGATTAAAATCTCGATCCACTGCTGTTGGCTGCGTGGTCTTGATCAAGTCGCTCCACCTCTCTGAGCCCTGGCGTGCGTGTCTGTGCGATGGAAGGTGAAGTCAACCTTGAAGGGCTTTCAGAGCAACTGGGCAGGAGGCAGCCTGAGGCCTCCTGAACCTCCTGGGGAAGATTCAGGCCCTGCTGGTCCCACGTGACCCTTGGCTCCCTGGCTCCTTCTCTCTTCCTGGTTCAGCTTAAAGATCACCTCCTCAGTGAGGCCTTCCCCGGTCACTCATGGAAAGAACCCTGTTCCTCCTACTCCTTCTTACTTTCCATCACTTCCTCTGGTCTGTTTCCTTTCTGGCTTGGGATACAGTCTGCAATTTTCTTGTTTGTTTATTGTCCTTTTTTATTTGTTGATCGCTGGCTGTCTCGGGTCATAAGATGGAGGTCACTGAAGGCAGGGGCTTGATCCATAAGTGCTGGGACTTGGAATGCCTGACTCACAGCAGATGGCTGGAATATTTAACCAAAGGCCCTTGTAAACAGGGCAAGCTTCCGAGCCTCCCTGTTGTTATTTAGTCACTAAGCCGTGTCCGACTCTTTGCGACCCCATGGACTGTAGCCTGCCAGGCTCTTCTGTCCAAGGGGATTTCCCAGGCAAGAATGCTGGAGCAGGTTGCCGTTTCCTTCTCCAGGGGATCTTCCTGGATCAGGGATTGAACACAGGCGGATGGATTCCTCATCACTGAGCCAGCAGGGAAGCCCTCTGAGCCGTGTTAGTCCTCAGTTTTTCTGTACCTGTGGCATTGGGAGCCACTTTAAAGGGATGTCGTGTGAAAAGGATGCACTGAGAGCCAGCGTGGACTTCATTGAGCACAGGAGTGAGTGACACACGGCAGAAATCAGTAGTATTAAATAACATCATGGAATGGCATATGGAGTAATCAGTGCCACCCCCCAAACATATGTATACATATCTTTCCGTCTGCTCCTCTGAGTTTGTTAGTCTTGTAAATACAAACTACATAGAATGGAAACCTTGGGTTAATAGATGTAACCCTGAGAAACAACAGAAGAGAAAACAAGAGTTTTCAAAACCCACCATTTCACTTATTACAGCAGTGGAAGGGGACACTCATTAACACCTCAGCTGTCTGAAGGAGTCATCCTAGATGGCAAAGTCATTATCTTTAGACTTACTGGTACATTCCATCAAAAGAAGAGCACAACTCTTTCCCTCTGTAAGTTTATATAAGGAATTTCTTCACGAGATCATCTCTACTAAAAAGAACTGATGTTTCCTCATCAATAAGAACTATGGAACAGAGTGGATGTCTATTTTTTTTTTTTCTTGAGTGGCAGGAAGGTCAAAGTTAATTTTACCATTTAATCATAGTATTAGCTCTCAAGTTTCTACTCTGACTTATTTCTGTTTTGAAAAGAAGCAGACCCGAAGGAAATACTAATAAATGCGTTTTGGAAATGTGACTTGCTTAATAAAATGCTATGGTTGAGTTTTCTGGGATGGAAAAACTACCCCGATCCTTCTTAACTTTTGCCATGGCGTTTGTTAAGTCTCTGTAATCTGAGCGTATCTCTCTCTAGCTCTGGTCTACAGTGTCCTCAGCTGTTAAGAGAGGAGTTTAGACTTAGGAAGGCCTTCTGGGCACCTATAGATTGAAAATGTCTTCACATTTTTAATGTCCTAACGAGCAGTGACCGTCTCTTCCCATCCCACTGTGTCTCAATGCAGTGAAGCAGGAATTCTTTTCAAAATTTCTTTTTAAAGCCACATTGTCTCTCATCCAAAAGACAACTGATGTGGAATCCAAGTACATGAAACAGATCAGAGCAGAGCCCTTGCGGTTGAAGTGAGGGGTGGGGTTGTGGGCAAAAAATCCTCCCCCCTCGCAGCCCCCTCTCCCACTCCAGGGCACTCCTGAACCATCCGCAGAGTTCTAGGAAACACAGCTTGAGACCACAATATTGCAGGATTGTGCCACAGAAGCAGAATGGAATTCGCTTTCTAAAATTTATCTGCTTGGAACCCAACCTAGATGGTAAGCTTCTCAAGGGCCTGTAGTGTCTGGCTACTATTGAAAACGCATATGTGTGCGATGAAAGGGACGTGTGTGTTCAGCAGGCTGTTCATTTCAGAGACTGGAGTGGCGTCACTGGTCCAGTGCACACCTCCCAGCAGCCTTTCATCATCTTTTCTTTTTCACATCGTTATTGATTTTATTACAATACTGCTTCTGTCTTACCTTTCAGTCCTTTGGCAGGAGACGTGTGGGATCCTATCTACCTGACCAGGGATCGAACCTGCAGCCTCTACACTGGAAGGCGAAGTCTCAACCTTTTGGACTGCTAGGGAAGTCCCAATTCATCATCTTTTGAGGCCACGGACCAGGGGGTCCCTGGCTGCTAGGGGACTATGGAGCGTGCGCTTCTGTGGCCCTTGCATCAGAATGATTTTGTTGTAACTGCCAGTGATACAGTTAACATTTCAAAACTTTGCCAACCATAGATTTAATTTCTTTGAACCTTTGGGGATGTTTAAACAGTAGCTTGAGTATTATATTTGCACTTTATGAGAATGAGGAAAGAGGGACATGGAGTGGGGGTGGAGCAGGAGGGGAGAATTTCCCAAAACTGTATGAAAAAAGGACGGAAAACATTGTTGAGTTTCGCTTAAAAAAAATTTTTTTTTTCTTCAATTGAAATACTGCTTTAAAACATTGGCAGGCTTACAGAAGTGAAATGAAAAACAAATCCCACAAAAATCCTGGAGTACCATAAAAATAATGAATAAAGTAGTGCAAAATGCTTTGATTTCAGTAATATTTTTCAATAAAGCTGGTGCATTCCAAACTGGGGCATATTTACCTTGAAGGAAGCCCTCTGCACTGTGGCTTAAGAGTTTACAACAAATCTGGTGGTCTTGGTTGTGATATGATAATAAAAGTTACTCACGTAGTAAAGACGGCATGGGCTGATCTGGGTTCGAATTCCTCCTCCCCTTTCTATTACCTGAGTCTCTTTAAGTGAGTGACTGTGCTATCTATCTAGTTTGAGTTTCCTCACCTGTAAAAATGCTAAGAATAATGCCTGTCTCAATGAGAAGCTTACATGTGTGGAAGCTGCTGGGGTTGTGGGCAGGCATTGAGACTGAGCTTGTTTGGGTAAGGAAAATGATTCTGTATTTGTGTCCAGAGCATTGCAAGATATCTGTAGTATCACACAAAGTTCATAGTCCAGCAGCACAGGAAACTACACCTGTGTCCTTTTTTTTTTTTTTACCGTTATGCAATTAATATGTATTTACTGGAAAAAGCTTGAAAACTAAAGATGGATATTAAGAAGGAAAAGAACTCATCCACAATCCCAATAAAAGATTGGTGTGTTTTTCTATGTCTACAAATAAAATTTTTCTTTGGTCAAATTTATATTTCTTGGCAAGAAAAGAGTCTTATTCATTGAAAATGTTAAATATAATATAATTTTACATACTATTCTTCTCTTATAATTTCTTAGGATATCATATTTTTTAAGTCTTACTGAACTTGTTACAATATTGCATGTTTTATGTTATGGCCTTGAGTCAAGTGGGATCTGAGCTCTCAGACCAGGGACTGAACCTATATCCTCTGCATTGGAAGGCAAAATCTAAACCACTGGACCACCAAGGAAGTCCCAGAATACTATTTTTAATAGTATAAGAGTAACACTTTGGCCACCTCATGCAAAGAGTTGACTCATTGGAAAAGACTCTGATGCTGGGAGGGATTGGGGGCATGAGGAGAAGGGGATGACAGAGGATGAGATGGCTGAATGGCATCACTGACTCGATGGACAAGAGTTTGGGTGAACTCCGGGAGTTGGTGATGGACGGGAAGGCCTGGCGTGCTGCAATTCATGGGGTCACAAAGAGTCGGACACGACTGAGCAACTGAACTGAATACATGTACATTGTTAAATATTCACAAAAAGTGAAGGCACAGGAAGAGATGGAAATACTACCTACAGTCTCAATTCACAGAAATAGTCACTGCTGACATTTAGTTGTGTACCCTGCTATTCCTTTTTTTAAATTATATATATATATCTAAAACAATTCACATATAATATATATATATTGTATAATATATACAATATATATATAATATAGTATATACAACATATAATATACAATTATATAATATATAATACAATATAATATTGTATATAATATATACAATATAATATATATACATATATTATATATAATATATATATTATATGTGAATATATATATAAAGTGTATGTTTACACTTTATATATGATAAACTGTTAGATCTGCAGTTTTCTTGAGATCTAATTGTTATAACATTGTATAAATTTAATGTGTACAACACAATGATTTGATATATGATATACTATATATTGTGAAATGATAACCACAATAAGTTTAGTTAACATCCATCATTTCACATGGTTACAATTTTTTCTGATGAGACATATAAATTTAAATTTTAAAACTTAAATTGGGAATTTCTTGAATAACCACCCCTACAGACTACTTTCTTCAGATGAATATTGCATTGAGAATCTTTCCTACATCATTAACTTTTTCTGTGTGTCATAATTTTCAATAGTTGATACTATTTCAATGTTCTATATCATAGTTTATTAATTCCTAATATTAGCTAGATTTCATTATGTTATTATCATAGGCTTTTTTTGGTTGGTGAATATCCTAATAGCTTATGCTATATCTAGGCTTCTCAGATAGCTAGTAGTGAAGAATATGCCTGCCAGTGCAGGCGATGTAAGAGATGTGGATTCGATCCCTGGGTTGGGAAGATCCCCTGGAGGAGGAAATGTTACCCCACTCCAGTATTCTTGCCAGGAGAATCCCATGATCAGAGGAGCCTGGCAGATTGTAGTCCATGGGGTCACAAAGAGTCAGATATGACTGAGTGTCTGAGCACATGCTATATCCATGATAGATTTTTAAAATAAATTTCTATTGACTTGCATGCATATTTTTAGGTCTTTTGCCCATGTGCCCTCCAGCAAGGCTATACCAATTTATCCTTCCACTAATAGTACATAAAATTACCTACTTCCTTGTACCCTTATGGTTATTATACTGGTGATGTTAATTTGTCAAAAATTTTTATACCTGATTGTAATTTACATCTTATATTAGTAGTATATTTTTTCTGTTTTGCATTATCTTCCATATTTTTTACATGTTTTTCTTTTTCATACCCATTTGTGGTAGTAAAGCAAAACTACAAAAAATGAATAAAATACATTAATTGGGTAAAAATAGATTAGTTCCAACAATTATACACATCTGTATAAACACTTTGATTAAGGTATAAACTATTTTCAATACTCAAGAGTAGGACAGAACCTCCACAGATCTATTTGTCTATTCTTGTAGTGATGCCACATTAAAAAAAAAATCACATACCTAGGAATGGCTGTTTAAAAAGGTGTGCAAGACATATGCTCTGAAAACTACAACATGTTACTGACATAAAATTTAAAAGACCTGGGTAAATGGAAAGATAGACTATGTTCATTGACTGGAAGACTCTATGTTGTAAAGATAGCATTCTCCCAAAATTCTTTTATAGTTTAAATGTCATCCCAAACAAATTCTAGAAAGGTCTCTTTTTCCTTTGTGGAGTCAGCAAGTTGATTCTAAAATTTATCTGGAAATTCAAAGGCCAAGAAATGCCAAGTCAATCTTGAAGAAATGCAAAAGTAGATTCATACTACCAGGTATCAAGACATGATACAATGGGAGTAATTAAAACAAAGAAGTATTATATGTAAATGACTTGAACAGATGTTTCAAAAAGAGGATATTAAAGTGGCCAAAAAACATATAGAAAGGTTCTAAACTTTATTAGTCATCAGGAAAATACAAATTAAAACAAGAAATGCCAAGTCAATCTTGAAGAAATGCAAAAGTAGATTCATACTACCAGGTATCAAGACATGATACAATGGGAGTAATTAAAACAAAGAAGTATTATATGTAAATGACTTGAACAGATGTTTCAAAAAGAGGATATTAAAGTGGCCAAAAAACATATAGAAAGGTTCTAAACTTTATAGTCATCAGGAAAATACAAATTAAAACCACAGTGTGATACAATTACACATTTGCCAGAATGACTGAAATTAAAGACAAGCATACTACATGTTGGAAGGACATGGCAGAACTGGAACCCTTGGTACAGTCACTTCAGAAAATTGACCACATTCATTTACTTTAAATGTATGTCTTCCTATGATGCAACAATTCCATTTGAAGGTACATAGTCAGCTGAAATTCACACATATGTTCACCAAAAGATAACCTTCATTAACGAAATGTCCACCAGTAGCAGAATGGATGAATTGCAAGATATTCATACAATGGAATACTATTTGGCAATGAGAGTGAACAAACTACAAAATACAAGTAGAAACATAATGCTCAACACAAGAAGCCAGACACAAAAGACTCCATACTGAATGACTCCACCTATACATGTAAAATTCTATTAATGAGATAGGCTAAATGAACCTATGGTGTTAGAAATCAGGAAAGTGGTTACCCTTTGGGGTATGGAGTGGCTGTTGGGGCATGCTGGGGTTCTGAGCTGGTTGTCATATTCTAGTCTTAACCCACTGCTTACTATATGGGTGTTTCTTTTTGAAAATTCATTAAGCTGAGTACTCTAAATTTTGTATATTACTTCTTACTTCCCCCCACCAAGGAATGGCCAATGCTGTTTAATCTTTTTGTTTTGTGATGCTGGGAAGAATTTTGAGGGCAGATGGGTTTCCCTTTCTTGGGTGGGATTATAGTATTTTTCCTAAGACTAAAACCTAATTATCAGAATATTTCTGTATATTAGCTATTTAAATTAATATTGTCTGATCTTCAGTGTCCCCTTTGTATCTAAAGACTTATTTCTTTTTATTTTTAGTTTTATAAAATGTTCTTCTAGTATTTGTTATATTATTGTATCTTCCATCTCCATCTTTTTGACTATCTACATTGATATTCTGGATAAATGATGACTGAATCTGGTTTTAGAAAAGGCAGAGGAAGCAGAGATCAAACTGCCAACATCTGCTGGATCATCTTTGTCATATTCTAGTCTTAACCCACTGCTTACTATATGGGTGTTTCTTTTTGAAAATTCATTAAGCTGAGTACTCTAAATTTTGTATATTACTTCTTACTTCCCCCCACCAAGGAATGGCCAATGCTGTTTAATCTTTTTGTTTTGTGATGCTGGGAAGAATTTTGAGGGCAGATGGGTTTCCCTTTCTTGGGTGGGATTATAGTATTTTTCCTAAGACTAAAACCTAATTATCAGAATATTTCTGTATATTAGCTATTTAAATTAATATTGTCTGATCTTCAGTGTCCCCTTTGTATCTAAAGACTTATTTCTTTTTATTTTTAGTTTTATAAAATGTTCTTCTAGTATTTGTTATATTATTGTATCTTCCATCTCCATCTTTTTGACTATCTACATTGATATTCTGGATAAATGATGACTGAATCTGGTTTTAGAAAAGGCAGAGGAAGCAGAGATCAAACTGCCAACATCTGCTGGATCATCAAAAAAGCAAGAGAGTTCCAGAAAAACATCTATTTCTGCTTTACTGACTAGGCCAAATCCTTTGACTGTGTGGATTACAATAAACTGTGGAAAATTCTGAAAGAGATGGGAATACCAGACCACCTGAGCTGCCTCTTGAGAAACCTGTATGCAGGTCAGGAGGCAACAGTTAGAACTGGACATGGAACAACAGACTCGTTCCAAATAGGAAAAGGAGTATGTCAAAGCTGTATATTGTCACCCTGCTTATTTAACTTATATGCAGAGTACATCATGAGAGACACTGGGCTGGAAGAGGCACAAGCTGGAATCAAGATTGCCAGGAGAAATATCAATAACCTCAGATATACAGATGACAGCACCATTACGGCAGAAAGTGAAGAACTAAAGAGCCTCTTGATGTCAGTGAAAGGAGAGTGAAAAAGTTAGCTTAAAGCTCAACGTTCAGAAACTAAGATCATGGCATCTGGTCCAGTCACTTCATGGCAAATAGATGAGGAAACAAAGGAAACAGTGGCTGACTTTATTTTTCTGGGCTCCAAAGTCACTGCAGATGGTGATTGCAGCCATGAAATTGAAAGACGCTTTCTCCTTGGAAGGAAAGTTATGACCAACCTAGACAGCATATTAAAAAGCAGAAACATTACTTTGTCAACAAAGGTCTGTCTAGTTTTTCTAGTAGTGATGTATAGATGTGAGAGTTGGTCTATAAAGAAAGCTGAGTGCCAAAGAATTGATGCTTTTGAACTGTAGTGTTGGAGAAGACTCTTGAGAGTCACTTGGACTGCAAGGAGATCTAATCAGTCCATCCTAAAGGAGATCAGTCCTGGGTATTCATTGGAAGGACTGATGTTGAAGCTGAAACTCCAATCCGTTGGCTACCTGATGTGAAGAGTTGACTCATTGGAAAAGACCATTGCTGGGAGGGATTGGGGGCAGGAGGAGAAGGAGACGGCAGAGGATGAGATGGCTAGATGGCATCACTGACTCAATGCACATGAGTTTGGGTGAACTCTGGGAGTTGATGATGAACAGAGAGGCCCGGTGTGCTGCGATTCATGGGGTTGCAAAGAGTCGGACACGACTGAGCAACTGAACTGAACTGAATCTGTTGAATAATTTAAAAAACATTCTTCCTTTTAAAATTTGCATCTCTTTATTCTGGGAAAATTTCTTGGTCTTATTTTGTATTTTATTGACTTAAAACTTTAGAAGTATTCAAAAATTGCTACTTGTTGCTTTCAGTTCAGAAATTGTGCTCCCCATCATTTAATAGCATTTCCTGATCTCTGATTCTTTTTAAATTATCACATTCTCTTGATATGGTGTTGAGAATACAAATTAGATAATTCTTAAAAACTTCTCCTGTTTATTGCAGTACCTATTTCTTAGGAAAGTACTTTCTTTGATTCCTCAGAGGTTCCTGTCTTTTTTTTTTTTTTTTGCACATTATAATCTTTTGGTAGTGATGTTCAGAAATTGGAACTAAGTTGGATTCTGTTATTCCAAAAATCTTTACTATGTATTTGCCAGTCATTCCCCTAAGTCCTGAAGATAAAGTAGTGAATTCTCCCTGAACCATCCCTCTTCCCATGGTTCATGAATGAAGCCTATTGAGAATAGATGGAATCTGGGGAGGCTGGCATTGTGGGTTTTGATCTTTGCAAATACTGGTCATGAAAAATGTGAACTTTTAGTCATAGATAGGAAACTCATTCTCCAACTTCATGAACCTGAACTTCAATAATGAATGAGCCAATATCATCCTGGAGAATATGAGGTAGCCCCCAAACTCAGTCAATATTGAAGAATAGCCAGTCAATGTTGTTAGGATTCATAGAAAGAGTGATCCCTCCCACTGTCACTTTCTAGGCAAACATTCCTGAGACAGTTGCCAGATGGGAAAGGAGGAGTTAAAAATCACTCTATGTGATGCTGAAATCCTAACGTTGTCTACTGGATTCAGTTTGTAGCTGGTTGGCCTCAGAGAGTTTTCCAGGAAGATCTGTTGCCCAAACATAGGTGGGAGATGAGGTGTTAGTGAGGTAAACTTAAAATCCAAGTGGAACTTGGTCCGAGTGCTTTAGGAGCCCTTTCAGCCAAAATGAGTAACTGTGCCAGATGGTGGATTTGTGAGAAGCTCTACTACCAATGAGGCTACATGTCAGTCCCAAACCGAAATCGGTCTGAGGAGAATCTGGCCTGCTGTAGATTCTCCCAGGCCAGAGAGAGTGGAAGAGGGGTGATCCTCCTTGCAGGCAATGTTCTAGTCACGCCCTCCCAGTTTCTACAGGAGGATATTAGTGGATATTTTCCCTGCTCATCTGATGGTTAAAGCACGTATCTGTGGATATAGCTGCAAATCCAGAATGGCAGGTACCTCCCAGGGAAGAACAGGTCAAGCTCATTGTTACTTTTGTGGATCCTCCTTGGCTTGTCAATTCCTCATGGGCACCCATATCCCTTTCTTTATCCCATATGGTGCCAGGTTTTGGTATTTTCTATCCTGCATTGTATGCATCCTGTTTTCTCTCTGAAGTAAATTATTTTATCTCTTTCTGATATATCCAATTTGCAAACAGCATTAAATTCCTTAGGAAATATCAACAAGGTACCATTTAAATGAATCAAAATAAGTAAAATATGGAGGGACAATTCTCTCATTTGCCCACCAACCCCCTACTTCTGGGAGGCTGACTGTCTTCATATAAATAATAGGAGGGGAATTGCTACGTTTCCTAGCTTATACCTCAAGGCAGAGAATGAGTCACAAACTCTTTTATCGCAGAAAGGGACAAGAACTATTCTTTCCAGCCTGACCTTTCCATAAGCTCAGAGGCAATCAATCCTGAGGATTGTCTGCTTTGCCCTGATGCATGAGAGGTGAGGATGGGAAGACAAGAGTTTAAAAGAACCCAACAATGATGGTCAGAGAGGAACTAGGGGAATTCTGTCTATTCACTGACGGACGAGTGACATCTTCACCATCTAGGAATTAGGCCCAAATCCCAACCAAGCCATAGACTCTCTCAATTGAATTACATGGCTTGAATTAAACGTAAAGAACTGATAGAAAATTCTTTGGGATTCTGAGTTGTTCTTGACTGGTCATGAGGAGAAGTCCCCTACTTTTTCTTTGCCCATCCATCCTTCCAACCACCCCTAGCCATACTTCCATCAGAAGCCTGGCATTTAGCGAAGAGTCAGTAAATGCTGGCTGTTATGATTGATGTGTGTTTTGTCCAGTGTCTGTTGTAGGCAAGGCCATCGCAGACCTCCTTCCCAGAGGCCCGGATGAGGATGCTACAGACCACATGTGAGACTATGCTGTGAATACCTAGTCTCAAATGAAAAATGTGGGACTTCGCATTTCTTCCTCTCGTCTCTAATAGTTCCTGCTTCCTAGCCAAAGGAGAAACTGTTTAGAAAAATCAGGCTATGATTACCCCCAAGAGAAAATATGTTTTGAGTCTAGTGAAGGCCTTTGCTGAGTGACATTAATTATACTCATTTAGATTTGACATTATTAATTAACCTCCCCAGCTGTTTATATTGTAGCCTTTTATTAAAACAAAATGATTAAAACAAATAATTAAAGAATATTACTACCACCTTAAATGTGCACATTGTCTTAAGCTTACAAAAGGCTCTTATCCACAGTCTCATATAACACACATTGATTCTACCATGTGAAAATAGCAAAGCTTATTTTTTGTTTTTTCATTTTCAAATTTTGGTAAAATATACATAATATAAAATGTATAATTGTTAGCATTTTAAAGTGCACAACACAGTGGCATTAAGCACATTTACAACATTGTGCAACCATCACCATTATCTATCTGCATAATTTTTTCTAATAATTAAAGAATATTACTACCACCTTAAATGTGCACATTGTCTTAAGCTTACAAAAGGCTCTTATCCACAGTCTCATATAACACACATTGATTCTACCATGTGAAAATAGCAAAGCTTATTTTTTGTTTTTTCATTTTCAAATTTTGGTAAAATATACATAATATAAAATGTATAATTGTTAGCATTTTAAAGTGCACAACACAGTGGCATTAAGCACATTTACAACATTGTGCAACCATCACCATTATCTATCTGCATAATTTTTTCATCATCTCAAATAAAAACTCTATACCAGTAAACAATAATCTCCCTCCCTCTCCCAGACCTTGAAGTGAAGTGAAGTCGCTCAGTCGTGTCCGACTCTTTGTGACCCCATGGACTGTAGCCTATCAGGCTTCTCTGTCCATGGGATTTTCCAAGCAAGAGTGCTGGAGTGGATTGCCATTTCCTTCTCCAGGGGATCTTCCAGACCCAGGAATCGAACCCAGGTCTCCCGCATTGCAGGCAGACACTTTACCGTCTGAGTCACCAGTAACCTCTAATCTGCTTTCTGCCTCTATGAATTTGACTGTTCCAGGAAACTCACATAAATGCAGTTATGCAATATTTGTCCTTTCATGGCTTCTTTCACTTAGGGAAGATCCCCTGGAGAAAGGAATGGCTGCCCACTCCAGTATTCTTGCCTGGAGAATCCCATGGACAGAGGAGCCCATGGGCTACAGTCCATGAGGTCACAAAGAGTGGGACATGACTGAGTGAATAACACTTTCACTTAGATAATGTCTTAAAAGTCAACCATGTTGTAATATATATCAAGATTTCATTTATTTTTAAGAGTACATCATATTCCACTGGCTGTCCACACCACATTTGTTTATCCTTTCATCCACTGATGGACATTTGGATTGTTTCTACTTTTGGCTATTGTGAATAAAGTTTCTGCGAACATTGAAAAGTCTTATTTTTATTTGAAAAGTGTAGCTCAGTGATCCACCAAGTCTCATGGAGATAGAGCCCGGTGTCCAGTCCTGGATGCATGTTAGAATGGCCTGGGAATTTGAAAAAAAAAAAAAAATCATTCTGGACCACCAGAATGTCAGATTCTCTGGAGGTGCAGACTGGACAGAGCAGTTTAAAACACTCTCTAGTGGACTTTCCTGGTGGTCCACGGGTTAACAGTCCACCTGCCAATGCAGGAGACATGAGTTCGATCCCTGGTCAGGGAACTAAGATCCCACACGCCACTGGGCCTGTGCACGGCAACTGCTGAGCCTTGTACCCTAGAGCCTGTGTACCACAACTAGAGAGCTGGCCGCAGTGGAGACCCAACACAGCCAAATAAATACATACATACATATTAAAAAAAAAAATAGCCCTCTAGGTGGTTCTTCTGTGCAGCTAAAATTGAGGGCTATGGAGCCCAGGTCGAGTCACTCACTGCCTTTTGCAAGCTTTCTGCTTAGATCTTTTGTCTCTATTTTATTAAAGTCACCCATCACAAATTGGTGCCCCAAAGTAGATCCTCTTTGTATCATTTTAACCTATAACTTGGGGCAGGAAAAATAAAACAAAAATTTTAAATTCCAAATTCAAGTAAAAAAAACAAACAAACAAATGAAAAACACCCATCCGCTCAACACTGTGAAGCCAAATGCTGGTTTGTTGGCTAAATATATGGACCTATTTGTTTTTTGCATTTTAATCATCTTGTTTTAATAACACACCACAATACAAACAATTGTGCGGGTTAATTCAGCTCTATTTAAGAAGTCTTGTTCTGTACTCCAGAGCTTGTTGTTCTGTCTGGTTAAATGCTCATGCATTAAAATGCTAATAATTAAACTGTTACGATTGACTAATGAACTCTGCCAGCGATAAATGATGGTCTTGTTAGATTCACCGCCCAGCAAGCCTCCTTTTGTACTGAGAAAGTTAAAGGTTAAAGTGCTCTTGAAACCAGTGAGTGGATCTAGAAGCAATTACAATTTTTTCCCTGAAACAAATAGTTACTACAATAATGTTTCAGTTCCAAGTCAGTAAGAGTGAAAAAAAGTGCCCTCTTTATCCCGCAGGGCAGATGACAGGTTTTCCAGACAAAAGCCTGCTTAGACAGACATCCTTCTTAGAACCAGTCTTCCCAAGAATGCAGACACAAATGGTGAGTTTTCAGGACAGCCAGCAGGTGACCGAGCATCGTGGGTACAACTTAGAGCAGGATGTTTAAGCAACGCAGAAAGTTTCTCCCCAGTTCTCTGTGTGACTTGGGGGAAGCTGCTTAATCTCTCTGGACCCCAATTTTCTCATTTGAAAGAGCAGAGTCATAATCACAACCCTCTATGGCAAACATTTGCTTTATCCTGCTGAGTAACTAGTTCCCGTTTTTTTCCACTCAGAGCCTCCCAGCCAAGACTTCCTCCTGGGTTCTCGGTTCACAGGGTTTGGGGTGCCCAGGACAGGGGAGGGAACTGATCGCAACCCACAAGCGCCAGGGGCGGAGCATGTGACCAGCCCCGGCCAATCAGAGCTTCATCTCCCTCTGGCGTCAATTCGGCTCCATCAGAACCAGTCAGAGCAAATTGTGGGACTCCAGCTAGAGCCGTCTAGAAAGCAACACCCCTTGACGGTGGACGTGAACCTAGAAAGATGTGAACCTAGAGCGGCTCTGGCCACTGTAGCAGACGGCCTTCTGGACAAAACAGCTGAGAAGAGGCAGATTCTTCAGGAGCTGGGTCCAGACTTACCCAGGGAGTTTTCATGACTTGAGCCAGAATCTCCCTTGTGTTCCCCCATCGGCTGGGTTAAGCTGGGTTTCTGCTGCTGGCCGGGAGTTCTTCCTCACGGCCGAGTGAAGGATTCCAAAGCTCAGACTCAGCCCTGCCTGCTTGGGCAGCCCCTCTGAAGGCTCCAGTGCGACAGAGCCACTTCCTTTGACTCTCAGCATCACAGGGTTCTGGGTATTGCCTGGGGGCTCGGTTTGTGGCTCTGGGAGCTTTCTGTCTCCCATAGGGCTGGGCTACCATACCCACCTCCCGTGTGCTCTTTCTCAGACCCTTAAAGGCATGGGCACGGTGAGCCTCGCTTGCTCAGATGTGGCAAAGGTGCAAACTGACCAAATGGGTCCAGACTTACCCAGGGAGTTTTCATGACTTGAGCCAGAATCTCCCTTGTGTTCCCCCATCGGCTGGGTTAAGCTGGGTTTCTGCTGCTGGCCGGGAGTTCTTCCTCACGGCCGAGTGAAGGATTCCAAAGCTCAGACTCAGCCCTGCCTGCTTGGGCAGCCCCTCTGAAGGCTCCAGTGCGACAGAGCCACTTCCTTTGACTCTCAGCATCACAGGGTTCTGGGTATTGCCTGGGGGCTCGGTTTGTGGCTCTGGGAGCTTTCTGTCTCCCATAGGGCTGGGCTACCATACCCACCTCCCGTGTGCTCTTTCTCAGACCCTTAAAGGCATGGGCACGGTGAGCCTCGCTTGCTCAGATGTGGCAAAGGTGCAAAACTGACCAAATTCCACAGTGACCATGGATCCAAAAGGCAGGGATGGCAGAGAAAAGCCTAAAGGCATTCAGGGTTTTCCCTCCTGGAGACTCCGTGCCTTTTTCTAAATAGGCTTTTTTTTTTTTTTTCTGAAGGAAGAAATGGAAGAATCTGCTGAAAAAAATGAACCAAAATCATAAACTCAGTTCATTTGCAAGTTTCCTTAGCTCTTCTGCTTGATCTTTGGACTTGAACTTAACGCTGGCCACATTTAATCAACCCACATAGTTTCTCCAAGCACTTGGTGACAGTGTGTTTTTGGAAGAGTTATGGAGAGAGCAAAGCTTAGGATCTCAAACCAGAACACTATCCAGGGGACATAGAGCAGGCCACTGCCGCTCTCTTGAGGGTAGTGATGCTCAGAGGATAAAATCCTTGTCCTGGGTTGCTGGGAGAGTAAGCTGAACCATGGCAAGGATGATTAACTATTTGTATGGGAATCTCTAGTTTCTATAGAGTGTTCACATCTACCTTTGTGTTCAGCAAAAGGCATGGAAATGAAAAGCATTATATACATGTAAGGGGATTTATTCCTTTAAATTCTTTCCTGGTCACTGCATGCATTTCTTGTCTCCCTAAAAGTTAATTCTTTTGATAAATATTTACTGAGCATCTACTATGTGTGCAACCTTTTGCTAGGTGCTCAGGGTATAGCTGTGAAAATGAATGTGGTGTCAGCCTTCACGATTCTTTAATTTATAGTCTCCTTTACAAAACCAAAAAATCCACAAGGGCAGGAACCATGTCTGTTATCCATCCTTCCACCCACCTATCCATCCATCCATCCCTCCATCCATCATCCATCAGTTCAGTTCAGTCGCTCAGTCATGTCTGACTCTTTTCGACCCCATTGTTCACTCAGACTCATGTCCATTGAGTCAGTGATGCCATCTCATCCTCTGTCGTCCCCTTCTCCTCCTGCCCCCAATCCCTCCCAGCATCACAGTCTTTTCCAGTGAGTCAACTCTTCGCATGAGGTGGCCAAAGTACTGGAGTTTCAGCTGCAGCATCATTCCTTCCAAAGAAATCCCAGGGCTGATCTCCTTCAGAATGAACTGGTTGGATTTCCTTGCAGTCCCAGGGACTCTCAAGAGTCTTCTCCAACACCACAGTTCAAAAGCATCAGTTCTTTAGTGCTCAGCCTTTTTCACAGTTCAGCTCTCACATCCATACATCATCCATACATCCACCCAAAACAAACATTTCTGAGTAAGGCCATCCATGGACTAGGCACTATTCTGGCCAATAGGAAAGTTGCAGTGAACAAAACAAAATCTCCACAGCTTACATTTTGATGGATGGAGAGAGACAATAAATGAAAAATCAAATACATGAGGAACCTATCCAGGGTAATAAGTGCTATGCAGAGAAATAAAACAATGTAGTAGTAGTGGGGGACGTAGTGTGATGAGCAATGGGAGTCTACCTCCAGGATCTCAAAGAAACCTACAGATTTACCTCCCAGGATTTTCTTCAAAGGACAGGAAGTCCTGGCTGTCACTGGTCCCAGCCGGCAGCTGGGTCATTTTCTACTGGGACTCCTGGGCTCTGCTTCTGTTCTCTTCTTAGGAAAGAAACAAATGAAAAGAAAGACATAAGGAGTAAACTTTCTAGTATCCAGCCAAGGGCCTGGCATTTAGTGAGCACTCAGGATCAGATGAATAAATGCAAGATGGATAGATGGGTGGATGGATGAGAGGGTGTTGTCAGGGAGATATATGGGGTGGGTTGAAGGCTGAGAACAGCCCCAAACCCATCCAGAACTGAGGTGGACTTTAGAGTGTGGATGCCTCACCCTCAGCTTTGCCCACTGCCCACGAAACTGCCCATGGAGAGAGCAAAGTTTAGGGTCTCAAATCAGAACAGTATCCTGGTGACTTACAGCAGGTCACAGAGGATCCTTTGGGGCAGATGAGACAGGTGGAAGTGGGCCTTACAGGAGACTCCCTGAGTCTCTTGAAGACTTTTCCCTCAACTCCCCTGGCATGAAAGGCACCTCAGCCTGATCCCTGGGGCAATGTCCTGGCCCAAAGCCTTGAAGCAAAGGGTGGGGTCCTGGGGTGAGGCTCCAATCCAGGTGACCACAGGAATTCTTCTTCCTGGATCCGCTCAAGTGCAACAGAGGCTCAACTGGCAGCTAAAGTAAGTTAATAAGAAAGCCACATTGTGCACCTAATGAATTTTCTAAATCAATTATGAAACAGTCTCGTTGGTCATTTGTTAACATCTTGAAACCTTACAAATTAATTTTACTGTATTAAAATAAAAACAAACCTCTCACAGTCTGTTAACTCCATAAATGTGTTTTAAATTTGTTTTTGAATGCAACAACAAGCCGTGTGTATCTGTGTGTGTGTGTGTGGTGCAGACTGACGATTTCCAGATAAACTGCTTGGCATTTGAATGGAGTACACCTGTCCATTCACAGACAGACAGACTGGTGGTCAGTGTCAGTGACAGTCCTGTCCTGGAGAGTGGCAGCTATGGTACAGTTGCCCTATGTGTCTGACCATCCTGGGCCAGCAGGGTGGCGCCTCTGGAGATACTGCTTAAAACTGCTGCCCGGCCTAAGGCCAAGTCTTCTCCTGGGGCAGAGCTAGTGGCTGATGACTGCAGCAGGCAGCACTGAGAGAAAGGGACCATGAGAATGCAGCCGCACTGAGCCCCAGAAGGCAAAGAGACCCCGAAATCAGGGCTGGGAGGCCTGGTTAACGAGGAGGTCACCCATGCAGTCTCCAGAGGCCAGGCTGCCCGGAGAAGCTCACAGCGGTCCCATTTCAGAGAAGTGCTTTTCTCTTAACCGGTAACATGGGAACAAATTGATAGGCGGCGGCTTTGCAAGGCCCCAGAAGCAAACTGCTTGGCCAAGTCCATGCCCAAGTTCGGTTTTGGGTACCCTGTTTGGAGAAAGATGCAGGGATCCTGGAAAGAGGCCAGGGGAACTTACAATCGCTTGGAAGTGTTGAAAAGTAGGATTAAAGAAGCTAAGAGTATTTAACATTTGGAGGGAGAGAGGGACAGAGGATGTGGAGAGGTGGGGACGGCTTAATGGCTCCCCACTTTCAAGTCTGCTGAGGGCTTTGTAAGCACATCACCAGTCATTTCCATTAAGACTAATGATGGGCTTTCTTTTGAAACTGGAGGGAATTAAGTTAGACCTGAGGAAGGCTGACATGAAGTAAAGGAGTTTTATCACAGTGATGATCTCTGACTGGGAGTACAGAATCTGTCTCTTCCTGAAAACTCTAAAGAACATCTCTGCCTTCTGACCAGTAGATATAGTCTTCACTGTAGACAAGAGTCTCATTCTGATTTGATAGGCTTTATACATACATACATATATATAGTTTTTTCCATTTATTATTTATTTTTAAATTTTATTTTTTTATTTATTTAATTTATTTAGTTTCAGTTTGGGCTGTGCTGGGCCTTTGTTGCAGCACGGGCTTTTCCCTAGTTGTGGCAAGTTATGCTCTAGTTGAGATGCACAGGCTTCTCATTGCACTGACTTCTTTCATTGTGTAGCACCGACTTTAGGGTGCACGGAGGGGCTTCAGTGATTGTAGCTCCCCGGCTCCAGAGCACAGGCTGAATAGCTGGGCTGCACAAACTTAGTTCCTCCACATTATGTAGGATCTTCCTGGATCAGCAATCAAACCCATGTCTCCTGCCTTGGCAGGTGAATTCTTTCCCACTAAGCCACCAGGGAAGCCCTGATCTGACAATTTTTTTCAAATTAAAATTTTCTTGTTTCCCATCTTATATGTCTACATAATCACATTTCTCATAGTGACATATAGCTATGTTACATTTGTATTTTTAAATAAATCTTTTTTCCCCTGACTATATGCTTATTGTAAGTAATTCTGAAAACAGACAAGTACCAAGCAGAAGAAACAAATTGAGGTAAACTCTGCTAAAATTTCTTCTTTCTTTGCTGGACATGTAAATCTATCGAATTATTCCATCTAAGTGTTTGTACTTGGAATTATTTTTTACCTTAACCCTACTTCAAAATTATTTTCCCATGTCATTACAAAAACCTTCAAACTTTTCCCTACATTAAATAATGCATTTTTATTATTTTGTTTACAAATGAAATACAAAGTAATATAAAGTTTATTTCAGAATTACCTAATAGGAAAAAGGGAAGACACAGTCTCTCCTGTAAAACTACCCCCAAGGATAATGACTGTGAGCAGTTTGGGGTACACTTCATGATATGAGCCCTTTTTGGTGACTGTATAATATTCCTTCAGGGAGATATACTACATTTCATTTACTTCCATGTTCCCATTGTTGAAGAGCTACATTTTTAGGTTTTCACTGAATTTCTGGTCTTCTCTCAGAGAAGGCAACAGCACCCCACTCCAGTACTCTTGCCTGGAAAATCCCATGGATGGAGGAGCCTGGTAGGCTGCAGTTCATGCGGTCGCTAAGAGTCGGACATGACTCAGCAACTTCACTTTCACTTTTCACTTTTCACGCATTGGAGAAGGAAATGGGAACCCACTCCAGTGTTCTTGCCTGGAGAATCCCAGGGATGGGGGAGCCTGGTGGGAGGCCGTCTATGAAGTGACTTAACAGCAGCAGCAGCAGCTGATGTTCTCTTTTCCACTGTTTATGTGTTTGTTTATTTAGTAACCACGGGCGAGTTCCATGCACTCTGTCCAGGAGGGAGCAAAACAGATGGAACCCATGGCCTCAGGAAGCTTCCAGTTTGGAAAAGGGCACCTGACCATAAACAAGTAAATACAGAGGGTGTCTGAGGTGGGAAGTGTCCTGGAGAAAACGCTGCAGGGAAGGCGGCAGAGCGTTTGGGGTGGGGCGCACTGGAGGGGCTGCTGCAGGCGTTCCCGGGGCTGGGCACAGCGCTCAGCCTGCCCTCTGACCTTGACTGTGGCCCACCTCCTCAGCAGACTTGGGAAGGCCATGCCCCTTCTCCTCTGATGCCAGACCTCCGCCTTCCTCCTTTCCCACATCTGTTAGAGTTGGGTCTGGAGAATTCGACCTCAGGCTTTTTCTTTCATGTGAAAACTCATCAGAAATTAAATTAACAGCAGCCCTTTGCCTGTTTTCTCACCTGCTCAGTAAGCAACACAATTACCACAACCTGGGAGACTGGGCAGAGACCAAAACCCCACAAGAGGAGACAAGCCCCTCCCTCAGGACTCCCAATTCAGCCTCCTCAGAGATGGGCCCTCAGGCTGGGCTCTCCACAGCCTCAAAGCCTGGTTCCCAGGTGGCCAGCATGGTGGAGGGGCCACCCCAGACTTTGTCTACCCATCAGAGGAGCCCGGGTTTGCGTGAGGAAGGCATTTCCACCAGCACCACATCCAGGCCTCCCCAAGCCTCTGACGGGAGGCACCACAGTCCTTCAACCAGGCGGCCAGGGAGGGGTTCCCAGCCGCCTGGCCTGGGTCTTCCGCACACTCAGCAACGGCCGTTCCTGCAAAATACCACCTGTTCGGGTAACAAAGAATCACTTAATATTTCACTTAAAGTCAGCAAAGAATAAGCACATTGGAACACTGAAGCACCATCAACTTGATAACTTTTTAGAATGCAAAAATTAAGTTTTAAAAAGCATTTTGTGAGACAAGAATAAAGTACAGAAAGAAAAGGTGCCTCCATCCCAGCCGTCTCCTGAGTGTCCAGTGATGTTGAGTCTGCGGTCTGTCCTCTGCGGCCTCTCCTCCTCCTTCTCACATACACACGTACCCTGAAAGAAAGTGAAAGTGTTAGCCTCTCAGTCCTGTCTGACTCTTTTCAACCCCACAGACTGTAGCCCACCAGCCTCCTCTGTCCATGGAATTCTTCAGGCAAGAATACTAGAATTCCTTCTCCATGGGTCTTCCATGACCCAGGGATCAAACCAAGTCTCCTGCTTTGCTAGCAGATTCTTTACTGTCTGAGCCACCAGGGAAGCCTGCACGTACCCTTTTATTGTTGTTGTTCAGTCACTCAGTTGTGTCCGACTCTTTGCAACCCCATGGACTGCAGCACGCCAGACTTCCCTGTCCTTCACCATCTCCCGGAGTTTGCTCAAACTCTTGTCCATTGAGTCGGTGATGCCATCCAACCATTTCATCCTCTGTCGCCCCCTTTTCCTCTTGCCTTCTATCTTTCCCAGCATGAGGATCTTTTCCAATGAGTCAGCTTTTCACACCAGGTGACCAAAATATTGGAGCTTCAGCTTCAGCATCAGTCCTTTCAGTGAATATTCAGGTTGATGTCCTTTAGGATGGACTGCTTTGATCTCCTTGCAGTCCAAAGGACTCTCAAGAATCTCCTCCAACTCCACAGTTTGAAAGCAGCAATTCTTTGGTGCTCAGCTTTCTTTGTGGTCCAATGCTCACATCCATACATGACTATTGGAATAACCATATCTTTGATTATATGGACCTTGGTGGCAAAGTAATAGGGGCTTTATTTGTTGTTCTTAGGGAGATAGAATCCTACTTTTTAAATTTCTCTCAACCTAGTTTGCTTTGAATACTTAATGGCTCTACAAGTCAGTGAATATGAGTCCAACTCAATCTTTAGTTTTTCAAAGTCATAAGCACCCACACACAAATAATTTGTATATTTAAGGTTTTATTAAAATGATTTTGAGAGCAGGCTTTTGAAAAACTTGTTTTCCCCGTCTTATTCCCCACCTCCACCTCCAACTCAGGCGAGTAATCTGTTTTCTGTCCTTCTACACCCTTTTTCCAGGTGGCACAGTGGTAAAAAATCCATCTGCCAATGCAGGAGACTGGGTCAAGAAGAACCTCTGGAGTAGGAAATGGTAACCCATTCCAATCTTATTCCATGGACAGAGGAGCTTGGTGGGCTATCACAAAGAGTCAGACATGACTGAGCGCGCACACACACACACACACACACACACACACACACACACCCTTTTCAGTGCTGATAGAATGATACATAGATAAATATAGACACGTACAAGATGATGCATCTACGAAAGGCACTGCCCCCTCTTGCTTTTCTCATTCACCACCATGCTATGGAAACCCACCCCACCCCCCAATCTCATAATGAAGTTCTCATTCACTCACATCTGATTTATCTGGCCATTCTTCCACTGATGGAAATTCATTTAATGTTTAGTTTTTATTCTTGGCTACTGTGAACAATGTTGTGCTAAACATCCTTACGTGTTTCCATGCAGATCCATATCTTTTAGGTAATTGCTTTTCATTCTGTGGAATAGGTTCCCAGGAATGGAAGTTCTAAGACTTCAGTAGGATTTAAGGTTTAAAAGAAAAAAAAATACTAAAGGAGGAAAACAAATGATTCATCTTATATAAACATTTAGCTAGGAGCTTCTGAGGCTGGGACATTTCTCATGGTCTTACTTTTCTACCCTCATTCCTAAATGGCTCAGAGTGTTCCTTCTGCCTCTTATAGACAGAGCTACAGGGCTCTCAGGCTACTCTGACACTCTCCCAGAGCTGGTGTAGGAGGGAAAATACCGAAGTAGGGGCAGGGGCCTCTCACTGGCCTTGTGATCTTGGACAATTCTCTCCATCTGCAAAGAGCCCAGTGGATCTGGTGCGGAGAGCTGGGTGGTTGGGGATCCCCATGAGTAGGCAAAGGGTTTGGGAAGGTGCAGGCATCAGCCCTAGTAAGGCTCCAACTTGAACCTGGTTTCAGAGGCCTCAGCAGGGGATCAGTATGACCCAGCCTGCCTCTCCTTCCCGTACCTACAACTGTGGCCTCCCTGGGGTATTCAACTTAGCATTTCTTTTCCTTGATGAAAAAAAAAAAATCACTGCAATTGAGCAGAATAAGCAACCATCCATGTTAGTCTCGACACAAGAATGAATCATGATGGATGAGAAGGAAAAACCACAAAGGCTTAAGGTGGTTTAGAAAAAGAAATCTTTGTTTGAAGCTGGTTGATACAATCTCCACCCGTTCATTTGGCCTTGTTGTTTATTAACCACGTAGCTAGAGTGGGATGAGCCAAGAGGTGGGGCAAGCTGAGGGTGGAGCTGTGCCTCATACTCGTCCTGCATACACAGTGGAGACTTGGACAAGAGTAGTATGCTGAAACCTGGCGTAACATTCACCTGGTGTCCTGGCACCTACACTGTGATATGTGCCATTGGTATTACGACCTTCGGGAAAGGGGTGAAGACAAAGCAGTAAAGGGCACCTTTGATTTTGAGCCAATCGAGAGATGCTGAGCTTTGCCAGGAGGGAAGGGGGTTTCATGCAGGTGACTTTATGAAAACAGTTTCTCCATATTTATAAAAATCCCAGAGACATCTCAGGACTTCCTGGAAAGAACGGGAATAATCAGGGAACCTGGCTCTGCCACCAAACAGCTTTGATGACCTTTTTGGAGGCACTTCACCTGCAAACTAAAGTCATTAGACTAGATGAATTCCAAAGCTACGATCAGCTGTGAAACTCTAAGCACCTTTTTTTAAAAAATTAAAAAGAACATTTAAAAAATATAACAGAAGAATCACTTCTTATAGAGAAATCGGAAAACATGAATGGACCAAAGAAGGAAAATCGAGCAAAATGTGAAATCTGAAATTACAGTACTGAGAATGAAATTGAAGAAAAATTATAAAAAATTGAAATCATGTGACTGAGCAGTAAACATTATTAACCAACTCACGTGTCCCCTCATGGGCTTTTAAAAATAGGCCTTTGTATCTTTTAATAAAGATGAAAAAATATAAAGCTTGCTTTTCTAGTAAACAGGGAATCAGTCTAGACACAGAGCATTACAGTATGCTTATTTGTAACTTAGCCCGACCCATGGATTTCTGTTCACGTACGCAAGGAACCTCTTTCATATCACTATCAACTTCATGTAAATAACACCTGCCTTGTTCTTCAGCTGAACTAGGATGAATGCTCTAAATGTTATTAATGCTGGGGACTTAAGATGTTTTGTGTTTTCAATATTATACTAAGGCTTGAAGAACACCCTGGTAATTACCTCTGTGCACACATCTTAAAATTATGTCCTTATATAGGATGGTTAGAAAGATGTAAATGCACAGGGTTAAGGCTGGTGTGTGTCAAGACCAGAGAGAGTAGAGATCAAGTGGGGTCCAACATGGTTTTTGAAGGGGAGGAGATGAGAGACATCTGAGTCCAACACTCACTGTGATTTTGTTGAAGGAAATCTCTAACTGTGCTGACCGGGGTAGGGGCAAAGCTGGTGGGGTTTGGGTGGCTGGTTAGTGAGAAGCATATAACCGTATTCACGTGGCATACCTGCCATGTGGGGAAGGGTCTATGTGACACGTCTACAAAATCTTTCAGAGATGTGCACCGAGTAGTGGGTGTTGATGAGGGGGAGGTGAGTAATCCTGCACGGCTGGGAACTCTGGAGAATGTTCCCTGATAACAATCACTTGTTCAGCTATTCCCTGAGCAAAGAACTAAAGGGTTCTCCTCCATTGACTCTTGGAACGCCATTTCATTGCCCTCCTCATTATAAGAGGGAAGAATAAAAGCTGAGGTCTCATAACAAGTGCTTGCAAGCTTACTGAGATAATATGTAAAAGCATTTGAATTCCTTCATGAATGAAAAAAAAATGCAGAGAGTAGGTTCAATGGTCTTGATAACTGAGCAGATGGTGGAGGTGCTAGCTCCTGAGGATGGTGTGTGCTGTGATTCACAGGGAGCCCCTCTGTACCCATTTCACAGATGGGTGCTCTCAGGGTGTGGCAGTCCGAAGATGGGACCAATTCTATGCAAGGGAGCCACAGCAGAGGTGGAAACCCACTGCTGGTCCTTGGATGATCATCCTTGCCTTCCCAGCTTTAACCATTGGGAGGTTGGAATGAGGTAACGTCTCAGAACGTCCTTTGTAAACTATAAAATATTATATGTCTATGTGAGAGATTACCATGACTTATAAAGCTAAGTTACAGCAAATTCTAAATGAAAAATTCAAATGGCCAGGCTGTCAATGGCTAACTTTTCACATTCATTTTTCCTAATGGGACAATAAGGATGGGGAACATGTATTGAATTCTGCTGTGTGATCTACGAGCTTCTAAGATGTTAACCCATTTCATCCTCACAAAATCCCTGTGAGGTGGGTGCTACAGTTATCCTCATCTCAGAGATGAGGAAACTGGGGTGCAGAAAGGTTAAGTTAATTGCACAGAATCATGCCATCTCTGGAGAAGGAAATGGCAACCCACTCCACTATTCTCACCTGGGAAATCCTATGGACAGAGGAGTCTGGTGGGCTACAGCCCATGGGATCACAAAGAGTCAGGCATGACTGAGTGACTAAACAACAAAAATGCCATCTCTGTGTACTAAGTTGGCTGACTCGTCATCTCTGGGGCATCCATAGATCAGAGAATAATATACTTAGAAAAAGAGGACTTGGATTTGAGTTGATCATCAATGTACCTTTGGAGAGTCTAGACCAACCCAAAGAGGTGCCCTCCTGTTTTGCTAGCACAAGGCTGCCCCTCCCAGGATCCTCTCTGCTCTATGCACGTGTCTCTCCTGGAACAGAAAGGGTTAAGTGACCCACAACCCACAGGACCCTGAGACATTCTCCTTCTGGGCCACATATGTAGATGGGCTCTGAAGACGAACCTCTCTCCTCCTTGGAAATCATGAATTTTTATGAAGCCAGCCCAGAATTCCCAGAATTCAGCCGGGTGCACTTTGCAGACCCTAAAATGCTGTCACCATGGAAGGTTTCATTGCTTGCACCTGCTAAAACATTTGAGGCATTTGAGAGGCAGTGAAACACATTTGCTTTTCATTTTATCTGACTTTGGAAACCTTTGAAGTGTTTAATAGTAGAGCCCAGGAAAGATCCCCGCCTCTTAATCATTTACTGGTAAGTCACATTCTCGGCTGGTAGCCTGTCAAGCAGAAACTGACCTGAGCCCAGTTTTATTAAGTGTCACATGCCCAGTCACTGTTCATTAAAGGTGTTTTAAGGTTTGAATTATGTAATTTATGAGAAAAAGAAATAAAAATTCCATTGTTTTATTAATATGCAGCCCAAGATCTCTCTCTCATAACAAATGAAGGAAAGTTGGGTGAAAGGATGGGGGGCGGTGATGCAGGTGGCCTTCCATTCTCTGGCCTTCCTTGGCCCCTAGCGCCTCACGTCCACTCCACCCAACCCCAGGCAGGAACCTGGCGAGTAGGTAGCACTCTGGGAAGGGAGCCATCTCAACCTGTCTTCCTGTGTCCTCTGCCTGAGACCTGATGACAAAGCAGCCACCTTCCTCCTCTTTCCAGCTCTTCTGTCTTTTTTCCAGCAAGGCAGGAAAAAGCACTTCTAGAGTGACCTGGGGTGATGGTGTGAGTCACAGTCATTGAAAACGAATGCCCCTTGCTTTCAGGAGAGCTGGGAGAGGGTGCAGTGCTGGGCACACGGCCACCTGTTCCAGGCAAGCGATTTCACTGGATCCTCGCCTTACCTAAAGGAAAGGGGAGAGTGTCCCCGTTTTATAGAAGAAAACAGAGGAGCCAAAGCAGGATCCCTGGGCTGCGCTTGTACTTTTGTCTCTGTAACCGAAGGCGTCCTTGCCCTGGTCAGCCTTCTTGGAATCATTCAATTGGGCAGTCAGGAGGAGGGGATGGCTGGACCAGGCAGCTTGTACCTTCTCTGGACTTGGGCTCTGTGCGCAGGCCCAGCAAGATTAGCAGTCTTCATTAAGGACATTTTTCTCCTGCAGATTCTCAATTTATCATCAGAGCGCTTGTAAGTCTGCACCCACTGAATGCTCTGCATGCAGGGTTCCTCTGGGCGAGGTCTCCCTTATCTGACACAGTGGGACCTCTGCTCCTTCTTAGACCCCCAGTCTGCTCCCTGGCATCTCAACAAAGATGAGGGAACCAGCTCTGCCTGCCCTGGGGTAAGGTGGCTTTGAATTCCTCCAAGGTTGTTTGCCTGTGTGCATCTCCCTGTGATCAACCCAAAAAAGCGCCAACAGGAGAAAAGTCATTTTCCCAAATGTGGACAGCCCAGAATATTGGGAATGTGATTAGGGTTTGAAAGCTGAAACAACTGAAGGTATTTCTCCCCCTCCACATGCTCCCCCCGACCACCAACTTTCCCCCACCGGAAAAAAATTGTGAACTTGATTTTAATTTTGAACTTGATTTTCTTAATCAAGTGACTCATGCGTTACAGGTGCGAAGTTGCACCGGACTTTGCCCCCTTGGTTCAAATTTGTGAGTTTTTAATTCTGAAAGGGGACCTCAGGTGCTAAGGCTTTCTAAGACATCTCACAGGAATGGTGTAGAGTTTTGAGAACAAGGGCCTTTTAAAATCTGGGTGGAGTGGGGGCAGGGCATGGCAAGAGCTGAATGAACTCCTGTTTGGGAAGCTCCCAGCCAAGGCAGAAAAGGAAAGGCCCTGTTTGGAAGGAGTGTTGGTGGGCCAGGTTTTGCAAACGGACCGTCAATCATTAACCCACTTAATTTTGAATTACCGATTCCACTGATATTTCAATAGCTGGCTGCTGGTGACCTGAACTGTAGGGGCTGTTGTCTTTGATCTGCCAGGCCAATTTCCATTAGCAGTAAAACCACAGACCTCTGCTGGCCACAGGCCAGCGGATTCTAACATCTCCCAGTGTCTTAGAGGAGCTCTGAACTGCTAGTCCCAATGCCGAGAGAGCCTTGGGTAGAGTCTCTAGAAGCAGTTGTCACAAATCAATCAACTCATTAATTTTGTACAATTTTCAGTTCTGCAGTAGGCACTGAGAAGCAGAGAGAACTGACTTATTTCAAAGAGACAGAGTGTTAGTACATAGGGTTCAATACATGCTTCGGTGGAAAAGAACAGGCAGTTCTGGGAGCTTTGAGAGGTGCATCAGGGAGGACTTCCTAGAGGAGGTGACACCTAAGCTGAGACATGAGGCTGGAATAGGAGTTAGCTGGGCAGAAAAGCAAAGGCAGTTTCAGAAAAACCTTCTACATCCTGGGAAGGAGTTGGAATTTCAGTCACTGATTGGTTTGAAGAAGGGATGGGTAAATGGAGTAGATTCATAGTCTAAAGCAGGGGTTCCCATCCTCCGGGATCTAATGCCTGATGATCTGAAGTGGATCTGTAATAATCATAGAAATAAAGTGCACAATAAATATAATGCACTTGAATCATCCTGAAACCACTCTCCACCCTCCCTGGGATCTGTGGAAAATTGTCTTCTATGAAACTGGTCCCTGGTGCCAAAAATGCTGGGGACCACTGTTCTAAAGGATCAAGTGTGGCAAGAGGGGTGCAGAAGAGCAGGAATGGGAGTGGGGAGGCCAGAGAGGAGCCTGCTATTAAGAAGGAGGCTGCCCAGGGGGGATTTGGGGTTTCACAAATGCTAATTTGAGACTTCCCCGAGATGGCTCAGCGGCTGAAAAGTCTGTCTGCAGTGAAAGAGACACAGGAAACACCAGTTCAATCCCTGGGTCAGAAAGGTCCCTTGGAGAAGGAAATGACAACACAGTCTAGTACTCTTGCCTGGGAAATCCCATGGACAGAGGAGCCTGGCAGTCTGCAGTGCCAAGAGTTGGATTAAGGCTTTCTAAGACATCTCACAGGAATGGTGTAGAGTTTTGAGAACAAGGGCCTTTTAAAATCTGGGTGGAGTGGGGGCAGGGCATGGCAAGAGCTGAATGAACTCCTGTTTGGGAAGCTCCCAGCCAAGGCAGAAAAGGAAAGGCCCTATTTGGAAGGAGTGTTGGTGGGCCAGGTTTTGCAAACGGACCGTCAATCATTAACCCACTTAATTTTGAATTACCGATTCCACTGATATTTCAATAGCTGGCTGCTGGTGACCTGAACTGTAGGGGCTGTTGTCTTTGATCTGCCAGGCCAATTTCCATTAGCAGTAAAACCACAGACCTCTGCTGGGCCACAGGCCAGCGGATTCTAACATCTCCCAGTGTCTTAGAGGAGCTCTGAACTGCTAGTCCCAATGCCGAGAGAGCCTTGGGTAGAGTCTCTAGAAGCAGTTGTCACAAATCAATCAACTCATTAATTTTGTACAATTTTCAGTTCTGCAGTAGGCACTGAGAAGCAGAGAGAACTGACTTATTTCAAAGAGACAGAGTGTTAGTACATAGGGTTCAATACATGCTTCGGTGGAAAAGAACAGGCAGTTCTGGGAGCTTTGAGAGGTGCATCAGGGAGGACTTCCTAGAGGAGGTGACACCTAAGCTGAGACATGAGGCTGGAATAGGAGTTAGCTGGGCAGAAAAGCAAAGGCAGTTTCAGAAAAACCTTCTACATCCTGGGAAGGAGTTGGAATTTCAGTCACTGATTGGTTTGAAGAAGGGATGGGTAACTGGAGTAGATTCATAGTCTAAAGCAGGGGTTCCCATCCTCCGGGATCTAATGCCTGATGATCTGAAGTGGATCTGTAATAATCATAGAAATAAAGTGCACAATAAATATAATGCACTTGAATCATCCTGAAACCACTCTCCACCCTCCCTGGGATCTGTGGAAAATTGTCTTCTATGAAACTGGTCCCTGGTGCCAAAAATGCTGGGGACCACTGTTCTAAAGGATCAAGTGTGGCAAGAGGGGTGCAGAAGAGCAGGAATGGGAGTGGGGAGGCCAGAGAGGAGCCTGCTATTAAGAAGGAGGCTGCCCAGGGGGGATTGGGGGTTTCACAAATGCTAATTTGAGACTTCCCCGAGATGGCTCAGCGGCTGAAAAGTCTGTCTGCAGTGAAAGAGACACAGGAAACACCAGTTCAATCCCTGGGTCAGAAAGGTCCCTTGGAGAAGGAAATGACAACACAGTCTAGTACTCTTGCCTGGGAAATCCCATGGACAGAGGAGCCTGGCAGTCTGCAGTGCCAAGAGTTGGACACTACTGAGCAACTAAGCAATGAGTGCGCGTGCACACACACACACACACACACACACACAGCCTAACTTGGGCAGATGTGGTACAAGGGGTTGGAGGCGAGGTCCTCCTTGGAGATCAGGCTCTCAGAGATGACAGGACCACTAATGGTGGGGGGCCTCCTGGTATCTGTCTGAGCCCGAACCTACTGAACCCCTACTCAGAGGTGGAGACCCTCAGGGAGGTATAGATAGACACAGGGAAGAAAGGACTTGGATATTGATGGGAGGAGCGGTGCTCTCTTTTCAAGTCGAGGAAGATTTAATTAGGCCGTTGGATAACTCTGAGGACTGAAAATTGAGGAATAACTTCCCACGGACTCTAGATACACACTGGGCAAGAGCAGGTCCAGGGCAGCCATGGACAGTCATGCAGATTTATTTAGTACGCAGCCAGGTAGCTGTGGCAGGTGGCCCTGGGTGGCGTGGAACTTGTATCAAGCATGAGGGAGACTTAACCTGAGGGTTGGAGGCTAATTTTTTCCCCTCATGGAGTGTGGTGAGGTTGGCAGAAATACTCACCATACCTAAAAGTACTCAGCCCTTTGTTTCAAAAAATGGTGTTAAATGTGGCCATCATCTATCAATCACAATTATTTTTTAATTAATTGAACACTTCCCTGACAGCTCAGCTGGTAAAGAATCTGTCTGCAGTGCAGGAGACCCCAGGTTGAGTTGACTCCTTGATCCGGGTCAGGAAGATCTACTGGAGAGGGGAAAAGCTACCTACTCCAATATTCTTGGGCTTCCCTTATGGCTCAGCTAGTACAGAATCTGCCTGCGATGTAGGAGACCTGGCTTCAATCCCTGGGTCTGGAAGATCCCCTGGAAAAGGGAAAATCTACCCACTCCAGTATTCTGGCCTGGAGAATTCCATGGGTCCATGGGGTCGCAAAGAGTCAGACACGACTAAGCAACTTTCACTTTCTTTCACTTTACTACCTGATGGCTCTGTTGCGTGTTTTCATGTCTTAGTTCATTGAATTCCCCCCATCCCTGAGAAATGGGCATCATTATCTGATTTTCCCTGATGAGAAAATTAAGGCTCAGAAAAAGTGAATCATTGGCGTAAGTTCTCACACTTGATACTTGGAAGAGTGGGGGCAATGTCAGAGCATGACAGGGTCAGAGCATTAAGGGCTGGGGTGGGGGCATGTGGCCCAGTCTTCTCCAGCCGCTGCCTTTACCAGACTGTGGAACGGCAAGGCACTGTCTGCCAGCCCGCGCAGCGTGGTTCTGATTCTCGCACATCCTCCCCTTCACTCTGACTGTGCTGCTCACTTAGATGAAGTCACTTATCTCTCTTTTTCAAGGCACTGAACGCAGCACTGCCTGTAGACCAAGCAGGCGGAGGATAGGAGAGGTTTGCCGCACCCGGCCCTCCCTCTAACCGCCTCTTCCGCAGTCGGCGGCCTGGTGAACACGGAGGCGCCCATCGAGGCTGCAGACGAGGGCATAGCATCTCTGCTTCCCCTGTCAGCTCGGCAGTGATTTCTGTGGCCATGGGAACAGCACGTGGGTGACAGCGTGCTGCCGGCTAGAGCTGGTGGTGAATGTTGACCCGAGAGAAGCTGAGAGAAATGGGGGAGAATACTGCTTATCACTCGGCTGCCACAAGTCAGAGCAGTCTGATACCATCTCTGAACAGTTGACAGCCTCCTCTGGATGATGCCTTATCCAAACAGACTGCTTTTTCCTGGGGTGGCTAGGAAAAGGGAGCCCCCTTCTGATTTCACAGCAAGTTCTAGCGGTAAAACAGGAGGCAGGTATGTGTGCATGCCAAATCGCTTCTGCAACCCCATGGACTGTAGCCCACCAGGCTCCTCTGTTCCTTGGGATTCTCCAGGCAAGAATACTGGAGTGGGTTGCCATGCCCTCCTCCAGGGAATCTTCCCAACCCAGGAACCAAACCCACATCTCTTATGTCTCCTGTAGAGGCAGGCCGGTTCTTTACCACCAGCACCACCTGGGAAGCTGAAGTGGGAGGGCTCAGCCGCTATTCTGTGCTGGGCCCTCTAATAGGCACCTTATTTATTTCACTGACCCCTCCTGGTCACCCCTTCATGGCTGATACCACCCACATTTTCCTCAGCTGAACATCGACGTGGGAGGCTTCAACATAATGTCCAAAATCTTGGCAGCAGAGTTGGTGCTCACTTGCTTCTGGCTCATTCTGAGGGGTGTCTGGGGCGGGGGGGGGGTGCGGCCTCATGCAGAGGAGACAGTCGGGAAGTGCAAAAATGTGTTACAGTCCAACAACAACAAGCAGAGCGCCATCATTTTAGACAGATCTGTTCTTCATAAAAGTGGTGACTACTTTCCAACTTCAAGTTAAGGGATATTTTCAATATATCCGAGTTTGAAATTTAACCGAACACCACTGAGATTTTTACCCCAAAGTAACAGTTATGCTTAAAGAAAAATAAAACACAAAAACTCTACCTGCCCCATATGAGAAGAGGACAGGTGCTGGCTTGCCAAGCAAGGGAGGCAGTTTTAGTGTCGTGGGAATTAGCTCCAAGTTGCCACCTAAAGGCAGGGGGTGGGCACAGGGGCCCAGGCCAGGTGTCCATTCCCTGAGGCTGAGAGGTGACATGATGGATGGGACAGCGTGTCGAGAGCCATCCCTTCAGGCTGCCCTGGCCTTTCACAAATGACCCCCACACTGCCATTCTCCCTAATCCGGTGACTTTCAAATTGTTTATACACACAGTCTTGGGAAAGCCCTAAGTCCTACAAAAACTTTTAAAACATCATATTTTATTTCAATAATATAAAAAATAGATCTTTAACAAGACATCTAAACATATCTTCTCTGTTAAACTGATAATATACATTGTTGTAGAATAAGCCATTCATTTTGCTGTATCTCAAATTGGGGTTCAAGAGGAATTCTCTAGAATCTCTGAGGTTTTTTTTTCCTTTAAATGGAATCCACACACAGTTGGGGTTTGAGAAATCTGGCCCGCATGTAACACTACACTTCCAAGCCCCCAAGCTCTCAGGTATGGTGAACAAACGACCAGGAGCGACCCAGGTAGCCCTGCTCTGTGCCCGCAGGCTTTGGCACTGGGGGCCAAAGAAGATCCATTTGCTGACTTGGCTCTTCTAAGCAAACCTGGCTTCAGAAATGATGAGACCCACCCCAGTGACATGGCTGCCAAACTGGGGGACACTGCAGGGTCCCTGGAGACCCAGCGCACGTTAAATGGGAGTAATTTCCTGACTAGCCCCGATTCTCCTGGAGGTGGCTCCTGGAATACTGCTGAGTTTCCGGTTTGGCTGCTTTGGGCTGAAATGGCAAACATGTGCTCCACTTTCTTGTGCACTGTTAGATATGGAGGATCTGGGGTGTTGCCCAGGGCACCATGCAGATCTGCAGCCATCACAGCCACTGGCTGGACACAGACCGCTGGGTTTACATCAACGACAATAGAAATACAGTGGCAGTGGCAGCTGGTGTTTGCCAGGGTCCCACTGTACAACGCTGTCTCATTTTATCCTCCTTCAGAGAAGGTGGGGGTGTTGTCTTCTCCCTCTTTATAGATACCCAGGGCTTGGACAGGTCAAGTAACTCACCCAAGACCACCCTCTATAACACTGCATCCACAACTGCTTCTTCCAAATTCAAGCTTCATGAAAGGGGTTTGCTGAATACCTGCTGTGAGCAGATCCTTTTTCTTGAGTGCAACTGGGGATGACATATCTTGCCATTTAGAATCATGTCCAAACAACAGTCATTTTTTCCATGTGGCCACTGAGTACTTTGCATGTGGCTTGTCCTCACTGAGATGTATTGTGAGTGTCAAGAAACTTTAGTGTCAAACACACTCTGAATTGAAAGAGAGTCCAAATCAGAGAGTGCAAATCATTTCATTAATATTTTGTATTGATTATATGTTGAAATGATAGTATTTTATATATATTGGGTTAAATAAAATGTATTATTAAAATGAAGCTTGTCTATTTCTTTTTACTTTTTTTGGTAAATAGGGCTGCCATTAATGACATTCCATAGGACTCTTGCCCTTCTTCTACCGACAGCCCTACCCTTGAGGTTCTTTCTGCTGCTCACACACACAAGGTTTCTGTCTTGATCTCAGGCTGGTTCAGGCAGTTCCAGACTTCAGGCTTCTCTGCTTGTGGTGATGAAGAGGACTGGGAGGAAAGAACTGTGTTTTCCCTTCTGCCCTCCATGAGCAATAAGCAGAGGCCTGTGTGTGAAGAAGAAACTTCAGAAGTACAGCCAATTCTTATTATTCATGGCAGTTTATGTCCTAAGGTAGCTTCAGGGGCTTCCCAGGTGGTGCTAGTGGTAAAGAACTCATCTACCAATTCAAAAGACCTAAGAGATGTGGGTTCAGTCCCTGGG
>SJYC01085957.1:0-28248 GCA_006408675.1 Madoqua kirkii | reverse complement strand
AGCTCCAATACTTTGGCCACCTGATGCAAAGAAATGACTCATTAGAAAAGACCCTGATGCTGGGAAAGATTGAAGGCAAGAGGAGAAGGGGACGACAGAGAAAGAGATGTTTGGATGGCATCACCGACTAGATGGATATGAGTTTGAGCAAGCTCCAGGAGCTGGTGACGGACAGGGAGGCCTGGTGTGCTGCAGTCCATGAGGTCGCAAAGAGTTGGACACAACTAAAAAACTGGATTGAACTGATGTGTGTAGGGGAAGTCACATGAGCCTTAGCATCTTCATCCTTAAAACTGGTACTAGAACTTCCTCCCATTATTGGGTGAGAAGTAAATGCCCCTGAGCACAATGTGACTTTGTCTCCCTTCATTTGTTTACTCCTCTAGGACCAGCACTGCCTCACCTGTTAAAGGGGAGTAAAGCACCTGCCCAGCCAGGTGGCTATGTGATTGGATGAGGTAAGTTACTGAGAGTACCAAGCACAGCACTCAGCACCTGGAGAAGGCCATGGCAGGGGACATGGTAAGTCCATCTGTCCTTCCTCTATCTTGCCTCCAAATGGGTCCAACAAACTGCTGGGCAGTTAACCAAACTTAGTTAAGGTTCACAAAGAACTTGAATTTCAGGAAGGCCAGGCTCACTAATTACCAGGAGGATGCCTGATTTAGGGGAGGAGCTGGGGGTGGGTGGATGGCTGGAGCAGGTCACCCTCTGGACCAAGGAATTTGATTCTCTGAGAGCTTCACATGTAAACCTCTGGGGTCAACCTGGGGCAGACCTGTCGGGTTTGGAGAGCTGGCGGGGGTGGTGCCAGGCGGGTCATTTGTCTTTGCCTCAGGAGATGGTGAACTCTGGGCCTCCGGAGCCATGGAATTGGGGACCGGGAGGGATGTCCCACCATCCTTCTGCTTTCTCTCACCCAGCTTCTAAGGAAATTCCATTGCATTGTATTTACAAGGCATCCCTAACTGTCAGCTTCCTTGAACACAATGTATTTAATAAAAAGCCATTAAGCCTTGTAAAGCTGTCAGAAATCTAAATGACACTTGTAATAAAATCTTGTCGGGTGACCCGTTCCGGTTAATCAGGTCCAGCGACATCATCACCCGCGGATCTGTCTGATACTCAGGGCGCTAGGTCTATTTAGACAGTTTTATGATCCACGCGGATTTGAGTTATTAAAATTGTACAGTTTTGCAAGGAATTTGGGATTTAATAAAGCAGCAGAGAAACTACAAAAGGAGCAATAACCTTCCCAGAGCCAGTCCTCCGGGTGCTGGGATGTGTGCTCTGGCTAGTCACAGACGTATCTGATGCCAGGCGCTCACAGGGGCGATTTTATTTATCTATAATGTGTGTATCTGGCATCTGCAAGGCTAGAAAATATATTACATGGTACCCAGTGACTTCAAGGTGGTGAATTGTGCTTAAATGTAAAGATTTATGGATTTATTCAATTACAAGAAGATATTACCACCGATTGCATATTGGCTCTATTAAACCTTTTTTTTTATTTTTGAGAAAATACAACCACTAGATTGTAAATATCTTTGCCCCTGCTTACCACCTGGGTAGTTTCTAGGGCGCTAGGGCCTTTAAGGCATGACTTTACTTATCTTGAACTGCAAAAGTTGAGCTTCATGTAACCATCAGGATGAGACAGACAGACAGACACAGACAAGTCATATCCATCTGCTCAATAATCTATAAATTTAGACTAATGAGGCAGATATCAGAAAAATGTGTTGGGTGCATGGTGAATAAATCACACCTGG
The DNA here is from genome assembly GCA_006408675.1 of Madoqua kirkii. NCBI lineage: Eukaryota > Metazoa > Chordata > Mammalia > Artiodactyla > Bovidae > Madoqua > Madoqua kirkii. The sequence goes on along the minus strand of SJYC01085957.1, from coordinate 26,473 downwards.
TCTCCTGGCATAAACTGGCACAGCGTTCCTGATATGGCAGTCAAATTATTCCATTTGTTTCTAAAGATATTTTAATCCCACATGACCTCAAACTTCCCGTGAACCAGGGCCTGGACCCAAGGCCGCCCTTGTGCTTAAATGTAAAGATTTATGGATTTATTCAATTACAAGAAGATATTACCACCGATTGCATATTGGCTCTATTAAACCTTTTTTTTTATTTTTGAGAAAATACAACCACTAGATTGTAAATATCTTTGCCCCTGCTTACCACCTGGGTAGTTTCTAGGGCGCTAGGGCCTTTAAGGCATGACTTTACTTATCTTGAACTGCAAAAGTTGAGCTTCATGTAACCATCAGGATGAGACAGACAGACAGACACAGACAAGTCATATCCATCTGCTCAATAATCTATAAATTTAGACTAATGAGGCAGATATCAGAAAAATGTGTTGGGTGCATGGTGAATAAATCACACCTGGTCTCCTGGCATAAACTGGCACAGCGTTCCTGATATGGCAGTCAAATTATTCCATTTGTTTCTAAAGATATTTTAATCCCACATGACCTCAAACTTCCCGTGAACCAGGGCCTGGACCCAAGGCCGCCCACGGCCTTTGCAATAAATCCGTTGTCTCCCTTCTCAGCCCTCAACCCAGGCCCATAGATCACCTCTCCCTGCATCTTGCTTCAATTACTCAATTAACTGCAGTAAAGTTCTTGTAGGTTTTGCAGATGTTGCTTTATTATCAAGGCCTCAGATGAACAGGAGAGTTCAGGAGCCGAGGTTATAGGAAGGTTGATGGGGGAAGGGCTGGGAGGGGCATAGGGGATATTCCCAGCAACCACTGGGGGCTGAAGGTCCAGAGAGGAATATTGCCCCCCCTTCCCCCCTCCACCACTCTTCCCTGTGCCGTTAAATGCCCTTCACTGCTTGGGGGAATTTGTGATGTTATCTCACTGAGAAACTGCTTGAGAGAAGTAGGTATTCCACCTTTTGATGAGATAATGCTGTGATTAACAGATGCTTAATTGGGTCATTTATCAAGAACAGGACCTGCCCCCAAGTCAGTGGGCTAAGTAAATTATTACCCACCCTGCAGGTGTTGGACTGGCAGATCTATTACTCTTCTCGAAATGGTCTTCAGAAGATTTTATATGAAAAGATGATTTATTTCCAAAAGGAATTCTATTGTGCCGTTATTTATCCTGAATGTAGCCTGGTTCTGCCCAGCCCCTCTTCCTTCGTGCACAAAAGAGTATTGTAGAAAATTAGAATCAGGGAGAGGGTCAGAGCCAGAAGGACTCTTAGAGAGCATGTACAACCTGGCCATTTTACAGATGACAACACTGAGGTTTGAGCAGTCTATATCAAATTACATAGCCAGTTAGCATATTGGCAAAGGTATTTCCCTCTCTTTTTGTTTTCTTTTTTAAGGAGTGGTTTCTCTAGCTGATGTTAACAGAATTCCTAGAAAGCAAGAATTTAACTGTGAACAAGACATGTTTATACTTGAAAATAAGGTTTCTCAGCCTGGGCATTATGGACATTTTAGGGCGGATTGTTTTGTACTAGGGGCTGTCCTGAGTATTAGAAGATGTTTAGCAGCATCCTGACCTCTACCCGCTAGTTGCCAGTAACATCCTCTCTCTTGGACAAGACAATGTCTCCAGATATTGCAAATTCCTCTTGGAGGCAAAGTTGTCCCTAGTTGAGAATGACAACTTTAAACATTGTCATCATTAGCATCATCATGAAATTAATAATGTGAATACAGCAGCTAACTTTTATTGAGTGCTAGGAATGGTTCAACACTTTTTATCCATTCTCTCATTTAATCCTCACACTAACTTGATTATGTGGGTATTTGTATTAGCCCATTTCATGAGTGAGAAACTTTCAGCTCAGGGAGGTTAAGGTTTACCCAACTTCACACAGCTATAAGTGCCAGAGGTGGGGTGAGCCCTGAAGCTCCCATCCATACAATTGAATAAATAATAAAGCTGCTGAATTTGGATTCATTATTAAGTGATATAACTGAACAAATTTGTTTCCTGTTATCCCTCATAGTAAACTTCTCTTTGAGAGTCTGTTGGAATAATAAGTCATCTTGTTCCCACGTTACAAGGAAAGCAAAATGTGGCTTGTCTGTGGATATGCCATCTTCCCTATGGACGATGGCATAGTGTCCTTCTGGTATCTGGAGGAAGCATGATTCTTGTCCACGTCATGGATGAAGGCACCCATAGCTGTAAGCTCACAATGGAATTAGGAACATCTGAACAACTGTATTTCATGGAGCAAACCTCTTCGGCTACATCCAAAATTTCCAAAGCAGCCTGCTCTTTTTCAATAGACTGAGTCAGATGGCTTCCGCAGACCTGGGAGGTGTCTGATATCTGGGAAAAATTTCCCAGGTGAAAAATGATGAAGGCCATGGCTCTAAAGTAGAGTGGGTTTCATGATAGGAAATAAATTATACGCAAAACGGTGATGTGAGGTGAGATACCTGCATGGGGGATTTGTTATATCAATGTCAACAAGTGTGTCTGGGCGGCTCCGAGGACAGTATTTGGGGATAAAATAAAAGAATGTCTTTGAGTGTAAACGTTCCCATCCCACCTGTAGCATCTGGCAACTGTTCCAGATTTTATGACTTAGTGCTTGGATTAATCTGATTTTTACCACTTTCATTTTCTTTTCATCAGGATTTCTTTATTTATTTTATCCTGTTGTGAGCTGCATGTGGATGTATGCGTGTTTATATATATATGTGTTTGCACATATATGTGTGTGTATAGATATGTGTATCTATGTACACACCTATCTATAATGTATATACGTACATAGAGTCTTTGTGGTAAGTCATACCAAATCCTTCATAAAGAGGAAAGTATATATAACAAAACTGTGACAGTGTAACAGCTCCAACGACTAGGTTTCACTCTGGAGTTTTAGGGCCTGGAGATTACTGCACATCACTATGAAATTTTGTGATTTTATCAGATTCTGACATTTTGATAATATTTTACGATCTATATTTATCACATAATACATGATAAATATCACAATATGAAATTTACCCACCGTCCCATCAGCACTTCCACAGGCTGCTGAGTGCTGTTGGCACCTGCTGTCAGAGCAGAGACCAAGCCCCCAGCGACACCTCGAGCCAGATGCATGTTCCTGGACTGGCGGGCCTGCTGGGCCCTTTATTTACTTACTTCCACATGTTTCGTGTTTTTCATTCCAACAAGAGTCCTTGTCTGTCAAGAGAGGCCATACATCTAAATGCTGCCAGCTCTAAAGCACTTTTTCAAGCTCAGGCTCTCCTGTCTGTTCTCATCCTAATCGTTGACTGTACTTTTTCTATCATAGCTAAGAAGATATGCAGGGCAAGTTGAGTTCTCATGAGTTAGCGTGAGCTCCAGGCTTAAACAGAGTGATGGGAAACACTGGCATGAATTCTACCCAGAGAGGGGCAGGTCTGCAGGGTGGGGAAACCCCACTGAAGGCTATGTTTTCTACCCAGGACATTCGTTTTCTTCATTACATGGAGAAAGACATTGGTGCATGCACCAGGGTAATATGTGGAGGGCATCCATAACTTTACCCATAGCTATCCTGAGGATCTCATAAAAGATATAATGTTTAACCCACGTGAAAGATCAAAGAAGATAAAACTGGATAAAGCTAAGAGAGATAACGGGCTTGTTCAGCAGCTGCCCACGTTTGGATATAAACCCTGACCTGTCTGAGCTCGATGGTAAAGAATCTGCATGTAATGCAGGAGACCTGGGTTCAATCCCTGGATCAGAAAGATTCCCTGGAAAAGGAAATGGCAACCCACTCCAGTATTCTTGTCTGGGAAATCCCATGGACAGAGGAGCCTGACGGGTTATAGTCTATGGGGTCACAAAGAGTCGGACATGACTGAGCAACTGACACACTGTCTGACCCCAAACTCAGCACTTCTGCCTGCATTTTGCTGCTGGAGGAAGCGACCCCAGGCCCTTCTGGGTGCCAGGCCTTGTCCCTGGTACCGTGGGAGTGGAGAAAAAGACATCCCTGTGGGGTTCTCTGGAAGGCCCTTGGCTTCTCCCGTTGGCAATCTGGGGTCTCTAGTGGGGACCTCCTCTGTAGCCGGCTCCATGGAGGGCTGGGCTTGGCTCTGCCCCTTTCTTTAATTAGTGTTGTTACACTAATTTTTCTCTGCCAAACAGGCATCTCCCTGGTTCCCTGGTTTGGCAGCCCACCTGTGGCCCCCTTGCATCCCCTGGCACAGGCTGCATAAATGCCTGTGGATGGACTGTGGATGGATCTGGCCTCAGTTTTGATGGGTGAGGAGGGACTTGCTAAGTTGCTCCTGACAACTGCCATTTTTCCCATCTCCAGGCCCAGCCTGAAGCCACCAGCTCATAACACACCTCCCCACCCACAGAGAGAGGAGAGAAAGGCAATCATTTCAGATCCTGAGATGTGAAAACTGCCTGTGGCCGCCCCCACCCCCCTGCAGCTGCCCTTTTCTCCAGCCTCCCCTGAGGGAACAGCAGGTTTTCAGCTCATGGGCAGGCTGCGCTGGTGACTCCTGTGCCTGGGGCCTGGGGGAAAGGAGGTTCGTGAAGGAGGTGAATGCCCGTCACACTCCCTCTTGGGAAAGGGGGGCATTTTATTTTAACGAAAGTTTGCTGGTCTTGGCTATTGTTAAAGCCCCATTAGATGATCTCCCGAAGCTTAAAAGGGGTGGTGGAAGCTGAGGCTCCTGTAATTGGGGGCAGAGGACAGGGGTGGGGACTCTCAATGGGTCTGCTTTCTGGATGTTTGTAGGTCATATAACCCAGGCTTCAGGGTAGAATTATAACTTGACCCCAAACTACTGTTGGTAATCAGGCTTATTCACTTGTACATCACATCTTTATTGAACACCTACTGTGTCCCGAGCCCCAGGAGGACGGTAGGGCTCAAATGGCCGGGCACTGCCTTCGTGGGTTGTAGAGATGAGTGGGTGTCATAAGTGAGTCCTCATCAGATATTCCCACAAACCGGTATTTGAAGAAAAACTGGGCTAGGAACCAAGAAAGGATAGAGCTGAGGAGGAGGCCCTGTTTGGATTGGGCACCACAGGTGGTTTCTCAGAGGAGGGGGCCAGGTTCTGAAGGACTTGAGCTGGGAGGAAGTCGTTAAAGGGAAGAAAGAGGAACACGTGTGGAGGGACAGAAGAGGATCTGCTTCATTTGAGGGTCTGAAAGGTGGATGGCAACGAGGGCAGGGCTCCCAAGGGTGAAGCAGACAGCACTTTCCAGAACTTGCAAAGATGACAAAGGCTGGCTTTACACAAAACTGCGGTGGCCTCTGCTGGGTGCTTCCTTCTGTGGCAGCGCCTGTACCGTGTATGCCTGTGTTTCCCCCACGCCCCTCCACAGAGCCTGCTCTTCAGAAATAATCTCAGGCCAGTGGCTCAAATTAAAAGGAAGGAAGGAAGGGAAAGAAGCAAAGTTTCTTAGATGGCGAACCTGTGAGGGACAGATAGGCAGGATATGATCTCTGCTCCAGGATGCTCACAGCCTCCTTAATCTGTCCCCATGGAAACATCTGCAAGACTCCAGAGGAAAGGACCCAACAGAGGGAATTACGGGAGTTCAGAGAAGACCACATGGGCACCAGGGCAGGTGGATGGGGAGGCTTCTTATTGGAGGTGAATTTCTTCAGATTTACCTGATGACAGGTTAAGGGGACCACCCAGAAGGGAAGTCCCATGTCCCCTCTCCAGGGAGCTCTGTCTTTCAAGCCTGATGTCTGATGGGAAACAAATGGAATTTCAGGAGCAGGGAGGAGACCCTTGGAAGGACTGGAGCCCCTTAATGCAGAAGAGAAGGCTCTTACTGTGGTAGATTGTTCCTCCTGGACAGGAGATGTGCCCTATGCTTTGAGGAAAGTTGTCAGGACAAGACTCAGCGTCATGGTGGACAAAATCAGGAAAGATCCCCAGTTCTTGTCCCTAGAGACCTTCTGGAGGAGGGTGGGTCTCAGATCCCACCCAGCTGCTTCTTTATCATTTCTTCAGAACTCAGCTCGAACATTCTTTGGTCTTTAAGGCAGACCACACGCTGGTCACTCTGTCAGTCTGTGCTTCACTTATTACGAGCCTGCCAATCCCCACCTCAGGGCCTGGGGTTGCATATATGAGCACGATGGTTACAGGGCCCGCAGGGTGTAGTGAGTCCCAGGCTGCAGGCCCTGGACTTCAGTCCTTCCCCTACTCCCCACCCCACTATCCTGCTGGCAGACTCCCTAAATGTCCTGCCTTTCCAGGAAGGAGTGCTGACCTGAGAAGGTTCATTGCTTCATCAAGGTCACAGTCACCTACATGACTTTGAGACTGTGCTACCTGACCTCCCTGAGGCTCTGTGCTACCCTTTGTTGTCTTTCCCAATATTTTCTCTAGTGCCCCGAGCAGTAGCTAAAGCATGGTGTGGTCGGTTGACTGGAGCCCTCTGAGCAAGTTCCCCGAGGAGGCTCCTTAGCCCCATTTTACAGATGAGAAGGATGTGGCCAAGGGCAGGGATGTGGAGGAAAGTGGGCAAATGAATTACTCCAGTCCCAGAGGGAGTTAGCGGTGGCTGGGATAGTCGGAGGCGGGCACAGGACGGTTTCCACTCAGCTGCCTGAGCCGCACTCCTAGGGCCTGGCTGATAATTGCTCATTATGTGTTTAATCTGGGCACAGCCAGGCCTGGCAGTGGAATTGCATCACATCAAAGTGAGCTCTTCAAAGGAGCCGAAAGCTGGCCCCTGGGGTAATTAGCAGAGGGTCTATTCTCTCCTGCTTAGGACAGTTGGGGGGTTTCAGGCAGGATCCAAACGGCACGAAGCAAAGCTCAGAATCGTCAACTCTGCTGAACTGGACAGGCAAGGCGATGCCTCAAATCATTCAGGGTGTGTGTGTGTGTGTTTCTTTCATAAGCTGCTAAGACAGTTTTCTGCCCACCTGGCCCAGATGCCCTGATCAACTGAATTTCCCTCTGCTTTTCTAGAACCCTGTGGACCCTTTCTCTAGACTGCTACATTCTAGAGGAGCTGAAGAAAGCACACATATTCATATGCATGTACACTCATCACCACCACGACCCCAAAATAAAAGCTGAAAGACGGTGACACCACCTGGCTTATGCAGAGTTCAGAACTGCATCACCAGGCTCCATCTCCCCAGCCGTTTGCTTGGAGGGGCCCCAGGTGGCAGCCCCGACTGGTGGGGTGTTGGTTCATCCATCAAAGTGGAACTCGGTCAGGAGGCAACAGGCCTGGCACGTGGCCTCTGAGAAAATTAAAAGATGCAGCTGGTTGCTGAGCATGACCAACCTCCTCCCTTGCTCGGCTGGAGGAGACAGGTAAGGTGATGTTCTGTCTCTATTCCCATTTGCAGGCCCTTCTTGCACAGCCAGGTACCCCACCAGCGTGGCGTGGAGGTGCGGAAAGTGCTAAGAGACGTTATAATGAAGTCTGGTGCCTCTTCTTGATGGCCTGTGGGGCATGCAGGCTAACAGGCCTGAGTGCGTCTGCTAGCTGAGAAACAGTGGTGCTGAACTGGCCCACAGGGGACCTGAGACCCTTTGCATGTCTGGCAGGGGAAGTGCTGATTCCAGGACTGGTTGGTGTAAGAGGAAAGAACGAGGTATTTTTTTTTTTTATCCTCACTTTAATAAATGGCAACGTTTCACTTTCTTGAAAGTTGGGAAAATAATTCATCTTATCTATCTCTTGCTCATGCTCATCCTCAGTCCTGTCCGACTTTCTGACCCCACAGACTGTAGCCCACCAGGCTTCACGGTCCATGGGATTTCCCAAGCAAGAATACTGGAGCGAGTTGCCATTCCCTTCTCCAGGGGATCTTCCTGACCCAGAGATTGAGCCTGCGTCTCCTGCACACAGGTGGATTCTTTACTGCTGAGCCATTGGGGAAGCCCACCCATCTCTTAACCATATTTGAATCATAACCATAATAATGTGGTTATTAACATGGCAGAACTTTTCTGAGCCACGTGAGGAAAGCATTCTTAGACCCTGAACAAAATCCATCAGAACGGGGAGTGGCAGTGAATCATAGTACACAGGGATGTTATATTTTATAGAAATAAAGCTATGACTTTCTATTTCCCGATAATGCAGACTGTAGCCCAACAGTGTTTTCATCTATAATTTCCAAGCATGAAGACTTCTTGTATCAGTTACTCTGCCAACAGTGGGAAAGAAATGATTGAGTCAGTTGAGAGTGGACATTACCCCATAAAGGAATCCCTTGTGGCCCCAGGAACAGATTCAGACACTATTACTTCTAAAATGATGTAATCCAGGGCCATTCCTTTTTAGATCTCTCTGCCTCCTAGTCTCAGGCTCTCTACCCTACAGCCAGTTCCTGTCCTGGGCACAGCAGGCCTGGCATGAGGCCTCATGTGATTCATGAGCCCCATGCTGCAAACATGAGCCTTTAAAATAACTTCACAAAATACCTGCTGCCTGGCTAATCATCAGGTGAGAATATACCACACAACTGCTCCATGCCCCCTTGGTCTGTGTGTTGAGTACATGGGAAGTCACTTAGGGCACTTTGGGGAATGGTGAGGCCATAAGAAGACCTTAAGACCAGGGTCTGAGCCTGTCATTCACCAGCTGGCCGAAATGGGCAGGTCAGCCTCCATTTCATTGTCTCTAGGATGGGCTTTGGGGGATGTGAAACCATCTGGATTGGTGACAAGTCTTCCATGGTGCTCCATTCCCCTCCTCCATATATGGACATTGAGCTTTTTGTCTTCAAGCCTTTCCCTCTCTTCAGTTCAGCTTCCTAGAGGATAAAATGTGAGTTTAATTTTTTCTCTGTGTTTAGGAGCAAAGTGCCTGCTATACAGCCAGTACTCAATAAATGCTTGGTGAATAACAGAGCACCTCCTTGTCTAACTTGAAGATTGGAGATATACATAGAATAATGGGTACAGTCCGGGCTGACTTAATACTTTATGGCCCAGGGCAAAAGAAAACATGGGGTTGCTCGTTCAGAAATTATTGAGAGCTTTAAAACATGACAGCAGAGCCCTGAGACAAGTGCAGGGCCCTCTGCATGCTGGGCTCTGAGCAATTGCTTGGGTCATATCATCATTACTGTAACTTAAACGTGCTGCATCCATCTGCCTGGGCTGCCAACAGTGAAGATCCCGGTGGGCATCTTAAACAACAGAAATTAATTTTCCCATAGTTCTGGAGGCTAGACGTCCAAGATCAAGGTGCAGCAAGGCTGGCTTCTTCTGAGGTCTCTTTCCTTTGCTCACAGATGGCTGTCATCTCCTTGTGTCTTCATGTCCACTTCCCTCTGTGTGTATCTGTGTCCTGATCTCCTTACAAGGACTCCAGTCATAATAGAAAACATCCCAGCCCAATGACTGCATTTTTAACTCCATGACCTCTTTAAGGACGCTCTCTCTAAATAGGGTCATATTCTGAGGTACTGGGGGTTAGGACAGGGAGGACAGGATGGACAGGGAGGTCTGGCGCACTGCAGTCCCTGGGGTCACAAAGAGTCGGGCACGACTGAGTGACAGAACTGAACTGAGAGGTTAGGACCTCAACATGGGATTTGGAGACAGTTGTTGTTCAGTCACTAAGTTGTGTCTGAGTCTTTGCAACTCCATGGACTGCAGCATGCCAGGCTCCTCTGTCCGCCACTGTCTTCCTGAGTTTGTTCAAATTGATGTCCATTGAAACAGTGGTGCCATCCAACCATCTCATCCTCTGCTGCCCCCTTCTACTCTTGCCCTCAACCTTTCCCAACATCAAGTCTTTTCCCGTGAGTCAACTCTTCACATCAAGTGGCCAAAGGGAGCTTCAGCTTCAGCATCAGTATTTCCAATGCATATTCGTGGTTGATTTCCTTTAGGATTGACTGGTCTGACTTTCTTGCTCTCCAAGGGACTCTCAAGTACAACTCAGCCCGTTATATGTACCATCACGTATAGATGCTCTGTGGTCATCGTTCTGAATTTGGTTTCAATCATAGGCTATTGCAAAGAACTGACTCATCTTGCATATTCGTGGTTGATTTCCTTTAGGATTGACTGGTCTGACTTTCTTGCTCTCCAAGGGACTCTCAAGATACAACTCAGCCCGTTATATGTACCATCACGTATAGATGCTCTGTGGTCATCGTTCTGAATTTGGTTTCAATCATAGGCTATTGCAAAGAACTGACTCATCAGAAAAGACTCTTATGCTGGGAAAGATTGAAGGCAGGAGGAGAAGGGGACAACAAAGAATGAGATGGTTGGATGGCATCACTGACTTGATGGACATGAGTTTGAGCAAGCTCCAGGAGTTGGTGATGGATAAGGAAGCCTGGCATGCTGTAGTCCATGGAGGTCACAAAGAGTCAGACACAACTGAGTGACTGAACTGAACTGACAGGTTATTTCAACCCTACCCTGTAGAGATTTGTGTAGCTTTTACTTTTTGTTGGTTATAAAAGAAAAAGGTAAACAAGTAAAGCTCACCATTCATCTCACTATCCAGGGGTTAATACTTTGATGTACATCCTTTTTGTCTTTTTTCAATGCCATCTTAAAAAATTATTTATTTTAATTGGAGGCTAATTACTTTACAATATTGTAGTGTTTTTTTTTTTTTTTGCCATACATTGACATGAATCAGCCATGGGTGTACATGTGCTCCCCATCCTGAACCCTCCTCCCACCTCCCTTCCTATCCCATCCCTCAGGGTCATCTCAGTGCTCCAGCCCTGAGTGCCCTGTCTCATCAAACCTGGACTGGTGATCTATTTCACATATCATAATATACATGTTCTAATGCTGTTCTCTCAAATCATCCCACTCTCACCTTCTCCCAGAGTCCAAAAGTCTGTTCTTTACATCTGTATCTCTTCTACTGTCTCACATATATGGTCATTGTTACCATCCTTCTAATGTTCTTATATATGCATTAATATACTGTATTGGTGTTTTTCTTTCTGACTTACTTCACTCTGTATAAAAGGCTCCAGTTTCATCCACCTCATTAGAACTGATTCAAATGCATTCTTTTTAATAGCTGAGTAATATTCCATTGTGTATATGTACCACAGCTTTCTTATCCTTCTGTCTACTAATGGCCATCTAGGTTGCTTCCATGTCCTGGCTATTGTAAACAGTGATGCGATAAACATCAGGGCACACGTGTGTCATTCAATTCTGATTTCCTTGGTGTGTATGCCCAGCAGTGGGATTGCTGGGTTTGTATGGCAGTTCTATTTCCAGTTTTTTTAAGGAATCTCCACACTGTTCTCCATAGTGGCTGTACTAGTTTGCATTCCCACCAACAGCGTAATAGGGTTCCCTTTTCTCTGCACCCTCTCCAGCATTGTTTGTAGTCTTTTTCAATACCATTTTGATGGTACCAACTGAGATTGTACCACTTATGATCTTACCTAACCCACCCCACTGAATAGTTTGAATTCGTTTTGGGAATTTTTACAGCAATATATCATATTCCAGACTCATTCACAGTTCTCAGATGCTGAAGTCACCTCCTAGGATGTCAGTAGCAATTCTGCCTGGGTAGGCACAAGTGATACCCTCCCTGGAGCCACCTTGGGGCACTCAGACCATAGGGCAATGAACCCACCCAGTCCTTGTGGGATAAAGCATTTCTTGACCCTCAGTTGGCTGGGCAACATGGAAGAGAAAAGAGAGTGAAGGATAGCATTGTGGTTTCATGGAAGAGTCTCCATCTGTCCACAGTGGTTTCAAAGCTAACCGCTATGATGTGATAGCTCAGTATTCATTCCTTAATATATTTCCCTCAAGAAAGAAGCATATTTAGTCCACCAACTATTTTATCTCCTTTATACTTTCTTAATTGCAAAAGAATCTAAAAATACAATTGGCATACTTGATATGTGCAGTATCTTATTTAGAAAGTTAGGCTAGGAGAAAGCAGTTAAACTGTCAAAATGTAATTGTTTTTCGTATTTAATTTAAAGTGGCTCATTTTCATTTACTTTTCATGGTGTTGGGGTTAAAAGCAAAGAAAGTTACCAGGGCAACTGAAGGTTACGGAGTGAAGATGGTGGGGCTCTGAGCACGGGGGACAGCCTAGCTGCTGCTCTCAAATGAATGTGGGTTAACAGCACAATCTGATGCTCAACTTCTGAGATGCTGGAAGCACAGAATTAGCTGGTTTGGGTCACAATGCACCATTCTGATGTAAGAAACGAGAGAGTTAATTCCTAGGTAGATTGATAAGAAGTCTAGGATCTCCGAGGAGGAGAAAGGGGTCTGGAGCTTTCAAGAAGAAATTTTTTTTCCACATTGCTTTGTTTTAGTCAGTATAACAATGTATCTCCCTTGAGGATATGTTTTTTCTTAACAAGAAAGTTCCCTGACTAATCTTGTTATCTTAAGACATATTTTGTGGGAGTGGGTCTGCTAAGACCTTTCTGTTGTTAGTTATAACCTTGTTAATTTAAGATGTATGTTGTGGGAGTGGGTCTGGTAAAAGTACATAATGAAAAGTGAAGTCCCTCAGTTCTGTCCAACTCTTTGTGACCCCATGGACTGTAGCTCACCAGGTTCCTCCATCCATGGAATTTCCCAGGTAAGAGTACTGGAGTGGGTTGCCATTTCCTTCTCCAGGGGATCTTCCTAACCCAGGGATCAAACCCAGGTCCCCCACATTGCAGGCAGATGCTTTACCGTCTAATCCACCAGGGAAGCCCCCCAAATATATAAGGCCCTGATAAGACTAGTGAGTGGGGGCACTCTGTCCCCCTTCTGATTTCTATGTCAGAATCTGTCACTTTTCACCTTAATAAAACTCTCCTACATAAAAGTTCTTGAGCGATCAAGCCTAGTCCCTGACCCTGAAACTAAATCTTCTTCAGAGATCATGAATCCAACATTATTCACCATAAGCTACCAGAAATACACTTTGTACTGATAGTAACTCCCAAACCCACCAAAAGAGCAGGGGTGTGTTTGTGTGTACAGCTACCATGGGTTACTGCTTTGTGTAGGTCGCTCTTGATTTCTTTATAAGTATAAATGAAGGATCATTAGTTAAACAGAATGGGCATTCTTAGTTTTCTCAAAGGGAAAAGTCACACTGGCTGGTTATATGCATGTGTGTGTGCATGCATGCTAAATTGTTTCAGTTATGTCTGACTCTGCCACCCTGTGGACTGTAACCCACACCAGGCTCCTCCTTCCATGGGATTCTCCAGGCAGGAATACTGGAGTGGATTGCTGTTTCCTTCTGCTGGGGATCTTCTTGACCCTGGAATCCATCTGCATCTCTTAAGTCTCCTACAGTGGCAGGCAGGTTATTTACCACTAGTGTCACCTGGGAAGCCCCAGCTGGTCCCGTAAACATTGTTTATTCTGGAAATGCATATGAAGCCCTGATGTGATGTTTTAGGCTAGGCTCCTGGGAGCTGGAGCTGAAGCTGGACCTGACTTGATTTCACTCCTCAAGCTGCTAAGAGACAAGTTGGGGAGACAGAGAATTTTGATTGAATGTCATAAACATCGAGATACAGGTAGGAAAGAACAGTTGGGAAACCACTAAAAAGGGAAAACCACCCTGGATGGCTACACACATCTGCTCAGATGCAGCAAAAAGTGTATGTAATTCATTCAGAAATATTCAGTTGCTTGCTGTACTGGGGGCATAATCCAAATCAGGCATAAGCTCAGTCCAGAGCTTGTGCTCTAGAAAGGTTTGGCCCATGAATGAGGAGAAATGAAAGAATGAAAAGTGAGCAGAGTCATAGGTGTTCCAGAAACATTTCACAAGTGGGTGAGATGAACTGTAATAGAGATGAGTACTAAACACTGCAAAGAATATCCAGATGAGTGAGACAAGGCCATAGTTCCTGCCATGGATGAGACAGGGAATGGGAACTGGTGGGGAGTAAGGCTATATTCACTTATCAGGCCATTTTTTTTTCATAGCATTTTCCCTTTTATTTAAAATCTAATTGGGACTTCCCTGGCCGTCCAGTGGTTAAGACTCCATGGTCCCAACAAAGGGGCCACAGTTGGGACCTTTAATTCCACCTCAGGTTGGGGAATTAAAATCCTGCATGCGGCCTAAAAATAAATAGATAAATAAAAATAAAATAACAAAAACAACATAAAAAATGCCTTAAAAAGGGGAGGGCAGAAGATGCAAGTATACATTTAAATAAACATTAAAAAAACAAAACTCAAAGCATGCATGCTTAGAAGGACGTAATATCACTTACATGATATTCCTGCCAAAAATGAAGAAACATCAGACAAGCCCCAAGAGAGGGATATTCTGCAAAAACAAATAAATGAATACACAAAATAACAAGCACATAAACTTCAAAATTATCAAGGTCAAGAAACACAAAAAAGGATAAGGAACCATTCCAGGTTAAAGGTAAGAAATGAATTTCCTGATTTTGATTAATGTATCATTCATATATTTAGGGATCAGGAGATACAACAGCTGAGGGAGAGAGAGAAGGGACAGAAGGAATGAGAGGACAGACAGGGTCAGATGTAATTATTTGATGAACCTGTGTCCAGGGTTTCTGGAAGTTTCTAGGACTTTCTGGCAACTTTTCTATAAAATAGTATCAGGGGCTTTAAATAATATCAGGGACTTCCCTGGTGGTCCAGTGGTTGGATTTTGCCTTCCAGTGCAGGAGTGCAGGTTCAGTTCCTGGTAGGGGAGCTAAGATCCCCACATGCCTCATGGCCAAAAACACAAAACATAAACAACAGAAGCAATATTGTAACACATTCAATAAGGACTTTTTAAATGGTCCACATAGGGCTTCCCTGGCAGCTCAGTGGCAAAGAATCTGCCTGCCAATGCAGGAGATACAGGTTCAATCCCAGATCTGGAAGATCCCACGTGCCTCGGAGCAACTAAGCCTGTGCGCCCTAATTGGTAAGCCTGTGCTCCAGAGCTCGGAGATGCGACTTCTGAAGCCCACACACCTAGAAGCCTGTGCTTCCCAACAAGAGAAACCACGGCGGTGAGAAGCCCTCGCATCGCAACTAGAGAGAGAGTAGCCCCTGCTCTCCGCCGCCGGGAAGCAACAAAGACCCAGCACAGCCAAAAATTAAGTCAATAAATAAGTAAAGTGATAAAAGATGCTTCACATGTAAACTTAAAAATATATAAAAGAATCTAAAAAATATAAAGTTAGGTAATGCAAACTAATGTTAGAGATTTTGTAAAGTCAGGAAAGCTCATGGCAGCCCAGAGAATAAAACTCAGTCTCCTCCGTCTGACATCGCGGTGCTCAGCAAGCCGTCATTCCTTCCCAGTCTTTCCTCTCTGCTTCTGTACGGTGTTTAGAATGTGCTGGATGACCTTTTAACTGTGCATCGCATGACGTCTCTTGAGTGCTTCTTGTGGTTATGGACACACGTCGTCAAAGAGGTCTGCCTTGCTTACTGACTTGTTTGGTTTGGCAATAGGAGTTGTAATCCTGATATGTGGGTGTTGGACAAAGTGGTTTGGCGGCAACTGCTGACTACTTTGCCATAACAGGTGGGCGCTGCCCACATCCTTGTCAGTCACCAGCCCTGGATGTGGTTTCCCCATTATCCTCCAGCTGCCCTCCAGCCGCTGGTCTTCTTTTGGTTTTTAAAGCAGGGTTTCTCAATTTGGCGCTATTGACCTTCTGAACCAGATCTACTTTGTCATGGGAGCTGTCCTGTGCTTTGCAGACGGCTTTGCAGCATCCCTGGTCTCCCCCAAGCTGATGGCAGTATCACCCCCACCCCAGATGTAACCAAAAATGCCCCTGTTGTGTGTGCATGCTTAGTCGTGTCTAAAGTGTCCCCACACATTGACCATTGTCTCCTGGTGGGGCGGAGGCAAATTTGTCCCCATGAGAGCTGTGGCTCTAATGTCAGAGACCACAAAGGGGATAGAATTGCCCCCATAGCTCATGTCCTCATGGGAACTGATAGGATTGGATTATCAGCAAAAAAGAGCCCCTAGACCAGGGTTTCACCCCTGCCTCGGCTTCCTCAGTGGTTACATGGAGGAATTAGCTCCTGTCCTGCTACCTCTCATGAGATCGAATGGTGCACACGAGGCAGTTAATCTGTGTACGGCTTGTATGTAGATGGCCTGCGAGACAATCCAGGGTTCTCTCAGCATGAGAATAAAATAGCAGTCACTTTGCAAACTCAAAAGAATGCTTACCCTGCAGATTCTTTATTCTCCTCTTCAAGTTGCTTGCCCAAATATCTACAGATCTAGAAAACTGTGACAGGGACAGTACTATTTGATTTCAAAAAATCTGTTTTATTTTCTGTCTGGGTGTATAGGAAGATTCCACTTCCCAGACTCCCTTGCAGCTAGGTGGGTCATGTGACTGAGTTTGGCCAATGGAATATTGGTTGAAATGAGGTCTCTACCTCTAGTCTGGCTCCTGAAATTTCCTCTGTGGGATCCACATATTCTTTTCATTTATTGGCCAGCCAGATTCAGTCCCGTGGAGAACTCTGGGTGCTGGGGGATATTGAAGCCACTAGTCAAAAGAAGTCTTAGATCTGAAAAATCTGTGTGGAGCATAACCCCTCCCTAACAGGCTGTTACAGGAGCAAGACACAGAACTTAGTTGTATTAAGTTTCTGAGATTGTTTGTTACACAACAGGATAGACTTATCCTAACATAGGTGACCAGAGATCAGGATTGAGAAAAACCCAAGGAAAAGGCAGAACAAATCAGATTCTGTGATGAGTTATTCATAGGAAGACTCCATGGACTTCTCTGAGTAGAGTGTCTTTGCCTCTGTGCCTTTGGTCATTTCATTTCCACTCCTGGAATCTCTCCATTTACAACAGCCTCCATTCATGATGATATTGTTTGTTCTTTCTGGTCAAGTCAAAGACCCCCTCTTCTAGGAAGCCTTTCCTAACTTCCTAGCCTAGAAGTAGCCTTTCCTTCTCTTGAACTCTAGTTCCATCCTGTAATGTCCTCATGATTTTGTTTTATAGCTATTTGTCAACGTTTTCCCTTGATCAGAATTGACTTTGTTAAAAAGAATACCCCATGTACCATTCATCCCTGCACCCTACCCCCCAAGTCCTCTGAACATAACAAAATAGTGAAATCAAAACACCAGCATACTATCAGTCAGACACAATTTCAACAGGCATAGAACCACTGTTAGGAAGCAAAGAATAATATTACTTACATTATAGCATCTGTTAACTGCTCAACTAGTGCAGGGTTTGATGGACCCTTGATATAGATGTCTCATACAGCCCCTGCTAAGGATCCTGATAATTTGGCATCTTTATTATCCCTGGTTGGCAGTTTTCCCAAAGCCACACCCCAGAACCCATGCCCAATGCACCAGATGCTCTTCCCCCCAAACTGCCAAATGCCAATTGCTCCCTTTGCATCTCTAAGAATTTGTCATCAGACCCAGAGGAGAAGGTGAGAAGTGAGACATAGTGCCTCATCTGTAAACAGTAAGGAGGGCAGAATGGGATAACCAGCTGACTGTAACTGTTGCCAGGCAGTCACTAGTGACGTGATCATTATGGTTTGGGAATATAACCCAACCATGCCTCACTTTTAACCCAGGAAAACAGCTGTGGACATGGCCAAGCTTCCCTGTCACTTGTCAAAAACAAACAGAAAAAAACCCAGACAAACCAGACACTGATAGAGGTAGAGTTTGTGAAAGAAGAATCTACCATCAGTGGGTACATTCAGATTTGATTCAGGTTAGAAAAGTTGGTTTTTCCCAGGTTGCTTCACACAATTTCCAGCTTTGTAACACTGGGCTTGGAATAGCTCTTCGTACAGTCACTGGCATAAAATAAATCCTTCCTTTGATGCCCTTTCAGAAACAGCAGCATTGCATCAAGAAAAAAATGCAATGTTTTTTGTTTTGTTTTGCTTTTAAAATACTGACCATGTGGGATTCCCAGGTGGCATAAGTGGTAAAGAATCTTCTTGCCAACGAAGGAGACACAAGAGCTGGGGGTTTGATCCTGGGTTTGAAATATCACCAAGGAAATGGCAAACCACTCCAGTATTCTTGCCTAAAAAGTCCCGTGGACAAGAGTCTGGTGGGCTACAGTTCATGGGGTCCTGGAGTCAGACACAACTGAGCACACAAGCGGGCCACACCCACGGAGAACTACATTTGCACTAGAATGTATACTGTCAGTACTGCCAAGGCAGGTAGAGGCGTGGACTCTTTAGTGGTGAAAAGCAGCCTTGGGCGTGGTGACTGCTGCCCTTGGCCATTGAATGGTCTGTGGATGTTAGCATGTACCATGGACCTGATTCACTTTCAGACCTTGGGACTCCTTTGGAATGTGCTGAATGTGGTCCTAAATTACAAACCCTGACCAGTCAGGAGGTCTCTTGTGTTCTATCAGTTCTACTTGCTTTCCAACTAAGAAATTATTTTGAGGGAGTCTCACCTGAAAAGAATTTGCATACTTATAACTAGGATTTTTTTTAAACAATGGTAGCAGCTACCTAGCCGGACAGATACAATATTGAATTCTGGCATTGCCTCTTACGGCTGTGTGGCCTTCAGCAAGTAATTTAACCTCTCTGAGCCTCAATTCCTACTTCTGAAGTGGGGAGAATGATAGTGCCAACTCCGCCAGATTATTGTTCAGAGTGGGATCATCAAGGTTTATAAGAGTGGCTAGCACATAATGAGTGGTGAGTAATGGCAGTTTTTATTGTTGTTACTGATGTTATCAGCACTGAAATTAGTGTGTGCCATAGCACATGTTACTCTTGTACACTTGAGATTACACTCAATTTGGTCCTTTAGGTGAATAGAACTGCTTGGATGTACACAACATGTGCCCATGTTATGCACACATGCACACATACACGCACACATTCAGACAGAGGGTCTTTGCAGGACATCTTATCCTGGTTCTCGGGCCCCTGGGCTGGGCCACACTGGCGGCATGGCTTGAGTTTCCGTCTTGCTCCCACACATCTGCTCTCCCCTTTGCACGTCATTACCTCTGATCCATCTGGTTATCGCAGCCAGGTTCTCCTCTCTTCTTCAACACAGGCTCCCTCCTCACTGCCCACCGCAGCGCTCAGCAGCTCATAATCTTCTTATCACACGTCATCTGTCCACTCCTGTCTCCGCTCACTGCACTTTCTCCCAATCCAACCCAATTTTCTTTCTGAAGCTCCCCATTTTCTCCCTGCTTGTCTTCTCACTCACTTCATCACTTTAAATCTGACCTCTGGAAGCCTTTCTCTTCCAGACCCCTAGCAGGTACAGAAGTCTTCCTTCCAGCTCTTCTGGCTAAGTTCCCCCACCCTGGGCTGTGATGGGTGACCCAGCTTTGCTGGCGGAGTCTCCCACATGTATCCCACCTGGTTTGCTTGGAGCATTCAAAGGCCAGTGGGCTCCTCCTCATCGGAACAGCTCACATTTACTGAGCATTTGTGCTGGCATGCTGCCTGCGTGATCTCACGTGCTGTAGTAGGCACTGGCTGTCCTCATTTTATAAGTCACAGCACAGAGGCTCAGAGAAGTTAAGGTGCTTGGTCCAGGCTGCAGAATTAGTAAGCAGTGGAGCAGGGGTTTCAGCCTGGGTGAATCTGACTCCCAGTGCCTTGCTCTTAACGGGAGGCAAAACCCCGTGGTCAGGATGTTGGAACAATCAAGGGCCTGGCTTTTATTGTTGTTCCCTGTACCTGAATCCCCCAGTGGCTCAGCTGGTAAAGAATCGGCCTGACAATGCAGGAGATGCAAGAGATCCCTGGGTGGGTAAATCCCCTGGAGAAGGAAATGGCAAACGGCTCCAGTATTCTTGCCTGGAAAATTCTGTGGACAGAAGAGCATGGTGGGTTACAGTCCATGGGGACTGTAAAGATTCAGACATGACTGAGACACACACAGGCACCTGAATCAGTCATTCACTGATGTGAGGGCAAGAAAGGAGCCGGGGGAATCTCGGAGGCACCCTCCTCCCAAAGCCAGCATGACATCTCACCTCTTCCCCACTCTCTTAGGGAGGTCACCTCCACCTGTTGACCTGATTCATTTGTTTAGCTATTTCTTCCCCTCTACCCTCCATTTCCCGGGTGTTACTTGGAACATGGCATTTAGGAGGAGCTTGCTAAAGGCTCAGGACAAGAATGATGTACAGGAGATGGTGTCAGAGGTAACCTAGGAACAAAGTTCTGCCCCCTGAGTCCCCTAGTCTTGTAGGGTGACCATTTAGCTCCCTTTCCCAACTCCCCACTACAGAAAACATCATCTAGGGGTTCGCTCTCTGGAATTCCCTGGGGGAGGTCCTGCAGGTGTGTTTCACTCAATGGCTGCCTTCTTCATCCAAGTCGTGCAGCCTGGAGCTGACATCAGCATCTCTGCCAGGCAGGGTGGCTGCTGAATGGATGGGCAGCTCACACTCCTGGTCTGGGAGTCCAAGCCTGTACAGTACAGGCTGTGTGAGTGGGTGAGGTGGGGGACAGCCACTGCCGTGGACCACAGGGCACAGAGGAAATTGTGTACTGTGACAAATTACCCGCATGGGGGTGGCCACCGCCCAGTCCACTGGGTTTTCCCAGGGGTGAGGTAGTGGGTGTGGCTCTATATGCAAATCGAAAATGCCAACAGCTGAGCATTATTTATGCCTCAATCCTCACCACATCACTATGCTTACTTAGCAGATGAGAAAACTGAGAAGCAGAAATTGAATGATCTGTTCAAAGTCAATTAGCCAAGCAGGGGAAGAGTGAAAGTCAAGTCTAGTATGAGAGTCCCTTGGGCAGGAAGAAGATCCAACAGTCAATCCTAAAGGAAATCAACCCTAAATACTCATTGGAAGGACTGATACTGAAGCCGAAGCTCCAATACTTTGATGCTGACTCATTAGAAAAGACCCTGATGCTGGGAAAGATTGAGGGCCGGAGGACAAGGGGGTGGCAGAGGATGAGATGGTTGCGTGGACTCAACGGACATGAATTTGAGCAAACTGAGATGGTGAAGGACAGGGAAGACTGACGTGCTGCAATCCACGAGGTCACAGGGAGTCAGACATGACTGAGTGGCCGAACTATGACAACAACAACAGCTGATGCCACGTGGTCCCAGGGAAGAAACAGATAGGCTGAGACTGAAGGAGACACCTGGGCATCCATGGGTATTCAGATCCCATCACTGTTAGAAAGAACTTTCTGTGGCTGGGCAGCAAAATGGCAGCCACCCTCTTTGGAATGGGTTCCATGTCAAATCCCTTCCTTAACCCAGACAGAAGTGATTTTCTTTGCACTTGCTATGAGCCAAGGAGGGACAAGGCATAGCTAAGTGGAAGCAATATGGTCTCTGCTCTCGGTGACATGGTGGGCTGGAGTAGGGAAGGACAGAGAAGTGTGAGTAGAATGTAGCACATCACCCTTGGCTCTGGGCCCAGGGGAGAGAGGAGCTCATTCCGAGGCAGCAGGGCAGCTCTGGGAAAGCTTCTAGGGTCCGGTGGCAGTTGAGTTGGGTCCTAAAGCATAACAGATGTTGGGACAGCTTGTTCCAAGGCTTGCATGTGACCTGGGACCATCGGCTCCTGGATACATAACTTGGAGCCTCCTGATCAAGACAGAGGTGACATTTGGGCAACAACCAGCAATTTTAAATATCATGGGTCTTCCTTTCAACAACTCTTCCTTGAAGTGGAGAAATGGGATTAGTGATTATGGGCTCTTACCAGGGGCAGATGGCCCCGGTCCTAAGTCTTCCTAGCTTCCTACCTGTGTGATTCGCTGTGCCTCAGTTTCTGTATCTGTAAAGTATGTTTGCACTGAATCATGTCTGTCCTTTGCGACCCCAGGGACTGTAGCCCACCGGTATCCTCTGTCCATAGAATTCTCCAGGCAACGATATTGGACTGGGTTGCCATTCCCTTCTCCAGGGGATCTCCCCAACTTGGAGATCATACATGGATCTTCCACATGGCAAGCAGATTATATACCATCTGAGCCGCCAGGGAGGCCAATTCTAGTGGCTTCAGTTCTAGGGCTTGGCACTCAGTGAACACTCATTAAATCAAAGTCTTATCATCATGATCAACATCACTCATCATTATCATTTCTGTGGTCAGCACTTGGGCAGGAGTAGGGAGGCAAGGGTGCTGTAGCAAGAACCCCAGCCTTGGTTTCCCCCATGGGCCTCTAATGCTACAGCACATTTTTGCCCATGTCTTCCCTTTAGCTACCATCTAGATTTGTAGGGTGGGTTCTGTGCTCTGTAAAAGGCGGTGTGTAAGAGACTCACCAAAGAGGAATGGACTTCTGTATGGAGAAGATGCCAGCTTGTCATCCAAGAGGGATTTAGTTTAAAATGATTCCCTTATCTTAAATAAATCTGATCTCAGCTCCAATACTGAGAAACTGGGTGACTTCAGGCATCTACATCATTTCCATCAGCCTCAGTGTCCTCTTATCTCAGAGGGGATTGAGGAGTGTAAAGGAGTTAGAGATGCCTGCTCCTGGCATGGTGCATTGCACCCAGAAAGCTCTCAAGCAGGAGCTGTGGTCTTCCTCCTTCTCTTTCCTGTCCTTTGCTCCTCTTCTTCTTTCTCTTCCTCCATCCTCTTTTTCCTGAAACATATCCCCTTCTTCTTTTTCCCTAGACTGGCTCAGAGTTTCAATCAGCTTCTGTGGATCCTCCCTTAGGGATTCTGGTTATGGTACCAGCAGCAAGCATGAGTTTCAGCCTGCATGGCAGCTCCCTGGCTAACCATCTGATTACGGCGAGAGGACAAAAGGCCTGCGGGCCTGTGGCTGTGCCCAGAGCTCCTCAGATCTGAAAGCAGGACATCGAGTGTCCACAGGGCTGCTCTGGGTGGCCAGACTCTCCAATCCCACTGGACAGAAACCATAAGCTGTCCTAGGTGCTGGACTCCTTTCATAGCAAAGAATGTCTCATGGCCAGAGCCTGCAGTGGCGCAAGGCCTGTGTGAGTTAGTTACTCAGTCATGTCTGACTCTTTGCGATCCCATGGACTGTAGCCTGCCAGGCTCCTCTGTCCACGGGATTCTCCAGGCAAGAATACTGGAATGGGTTGTCATGCCCTCCTGCAGGGGATCTTTCCAACCCAGGGATCGAACCTGTCTCTTTCATCTAACCTGCACTGGCAGACATCACCTGGGAAGCCCGTATAAATGTACAACTATATAATTACAAATAGTAGTAAATGCTCAGAGAAACAGGTGGTTGCAAAACAGAACCTAATGAGATTCTGGAATCTTGTGGAAACGATCAGGGAAGGACTCTTGGAAATTTAAGCCAAAAGTTGAAGGATGAAAAGGACCAAAAGTGGGACGAAAGAGCTGCAGCAAGAGCATGGGGTCAGGGAGGGGTCTGAGTGTGGGGGGACCAGGGGACGGAGAATCCAGGCAGAGGCAGGAAGAGGTGAGATCATGCAAGGCCTTGGATGCCATGGTCAAGGGTCTGCATTTCATCCAAGCTGGGGCAAGGGGCAGTCCTGGCAGGATTTTAAGCAGGGAGAGGACATGAATATTTATGAACAGGGACCACGTTCATAGGCAGTAAGAACCAAATTTCACCAGTCTCCACCTCTGCCTCTCTCTGGCTTTTCAGAACTGACTTGGTAAATTTGTGGGCTATTAAGTCCATTGGACCAGATCTTGGTAGGAATATCGTAAAAATATCTGATTTCACCCATCAGAGGACATGCACCCTGGATGAGGCGGGTAACTGGGTTACCTAACTTGGATAGAGACTTACACTCCTGAAATTCCAGAGTGTGTTCATTAAATACTTAATAGTACTTACTGGGCTTTCCCGGTAGCTCAGCTGGTAAAGAATCGGTCTGCAGTGCAGGAGACCCTGGTTCAATTCCTGGGTCAGGAAGATCCCCTGGAGGAAAGGATAGACTACCCATTCCAGTATTCTTGGGTTTCCCTGGTGACTCAGACGGTAAAGACTGCCTGCAATGCTGGAGGGAGACCTGGATTTGACCCCTGGATTGGAAAGATGCCCTGGAGGAGGGCATGGCAACCCACTCTAGTATTCTTGCCTAGGGAATCCCCATGAACAGAGGAGCCTGGTGGGCTACAGTCCATGGGTCACAAAGAGTCAGACACAACTGAGCTACTAAGCATAGTGCAGTACTTATTACGGGTTATAGTGACCCTAAGAGGCAGCACAATTTTTAGGGAGTGTCATCATTTCTTTGCGATAAACAAAAATACAGCAAACCTCACTTTTGAACCCCACCCATTTGGAATTTACTACCTATTTCTGGGCAGTTCTGCAAAGCAAAGATGAGGTCACAAATGCAATATGATAACCACATAGTAGGTTCTTAAAAAATAGCTGTTTCTCACTCCTTTGCCTTTTGTCTATAGAAAATAGGTTTTCCAAGCAGGGGGAAAAAAAAAAAAACCCATGTATAATTAGAATGATAGGCACTTTGCAATTTGGTTAAGGCACACATTTCAATCACTTTGGAAACACCCATTCAGGCACAATTGCTGGGCTAATTATAAATCACTCTTTTTTTATTCATTAAGCCAGAGTCCCCAAGGGCCCCCACAAAGGTGTGTTCTGTTGGACTAATTCAAGGCCTTCTTGTTTGACAGCCCTCCTTTGTCATTCTGGGGTTGGGGGACAGGCTGAACAGGTGTCTAACAGCTCAGCAGGGTCATATCAGGTTCTTACTGAAAATGCTTAAATTTCAGAAAACACGCTTGGCCTCACACTACAACCAAGTCCACATGAGGCGAAGGGATGTTGTAACAGGGCTCCTCTAAACGTGAATGGAAGGATAAAATGTCCCTTTCTTTTGTATCAGTCCAAACTGGAGAGGTTTGAATAGTTAATGATTATTGGAAAGTATTATTTCTTTTGATAAGTTTCCCCCTTACCCTGGGCCTGATGGGTGAAAACTCTGCCACAAACTGGATTTGCAGTCTGAGATTATATTCCAAATTGCCTGCTTGAAGTTATCCCAAGCAAGTTCCTTGCATTAAAAATAAATACATGCAGTGCTTTTGTCCAGTCATAAACAGATCCTTTGTGCTCGAAAAAAACTACACACAAATATTATTTTAAAAACATAAATATATAATGAACTTGAATGATTCTATATAGCCCAACCAGATCAATCAAAAATAATTTACATTGACTGGTCACAATTTTTAAATTTAGGGCACACTTATCTGAATACAAAAATGATTCAAAAAAGAGAGATTTGAGGTTCCTGGAAGGTATTTTTTCCAACACTTGATCTTTGCAAAGCCCTCATCAAGGCTTTTTCTTGATGGTTATAAAAGGAATGACATGGAATCATCATTAATTCTCAGGATCAGTTTCCTGACAGTCCTGTGATATCGGAGGGAGAACATGTATCCCTTATTTTCAGGTGTTTAGGGGCCAGGGGAGGCAGGCCAGAAGAATGGTCTTTCTGGATCCCATCCTGTGGCTCCACCCACTTTCTAACCTTTTCCATCATGGGATTATTTTATCAAATATACTGTTGTTGATTTATTTTTTAATCAATATCTTTTTGGAACTTCAGTGATGAGATTGTTTAGTTTAACTGAATCTTAGGCTAATTTTCTCTCTGGTCAAGAGTGATAGAAGGTAGATTCACGTGTAGCTTCTGGTTAATGAATGGAAACCCTCTTGTTTAAAGAAATGTTTGTTTTTACACAAATGGACCAGTGAGGCAGTTCCAGATGCAAACAAAACAGAGCAAAATAAAATAAAAATGATGAGAGACAAATGACAGATATTGATCAACAGAACAAGATACAGAGTGCAGGAACAGATCCCCACACATATGATTAATCGATTTTTGACAAAGGTGCAAAGGCAATTTGATGGGAAGAGGATGGTCTCTTCAGAGAACAGTGCATATATACAGTGAAAGACAACCACAATCCATACCTCACACTTTCTACAAACTGACTCAAAATGAACCACTGATCTAAATATAAAATGTAAAGACTTTTGGAAGATATAACAAGCATACCTTTGTGACACTGGGTAGTAAATATTTCAAACCAAAATCTTGATCCATAAAAGAAAAAATATGGTAAATTGACCTTATCAAAATTAAGACCTACTCTTCAAAACACAGTGAAGATAATTAAAAAACAAAGACAAAACCAACCACACATTAGGAAAAAAATATTTGCAAAGCACACATCTAATAAAGGACTTGTATTAATATCAATAATTCTTACCAAAAACTCTCAAACCTCAATAATGAGAAAATGAAAAATATTTCTGAGGAAATGGGCAAAGTATTTGAAGAAAAGTCTTCACCAAAGAAGATATATGGTGCAAATAAGCTTGTGCAAAATGCTCAGAATCATTAGCCACTCACTCAGTTCAGTTCAGTCGCTCAGTCGTGTCCAACTATTTGTGACCCTATGAATTGCAGCACTCCAGGCCTCCCTGTCCATCACCACTCTT
>SJYC01085956.1:0-21394 GCA_006408675.1 Madoqua kirkii | reverse complement strand
CTTCCAACAACACAAGAGACGACTCTACACATGGACATCACCAGATGGTCAACACTGAAATCAGATTGATTATATTCTTTGCAGCCAAAGATGGAGAAGTCTATACAATCAGCAAAAACAAAACTGGGAGCTGACTGTGGCTTAGATCATTAGCCACTAGGGAAAAGCAAATTAAAACTATATTTAGAAACCACAATATATTAATTAGAATGGCTAATTTTTTTAAATCTGAAAATACTGAATGCTGGCAGAGAATGTGAAGAATTAGAACTCTCCTACACTGCTGTTGAAATCCAAAACAATACAATAACTTTGGCAACTGGCTGGCAGTTTCTTATTAAATGTACACTAGACATATGACTCAACAATCTTATTCTTAGGTATTTACTCAAGTGAAAGAAAAACTTATGTTCACACAAAAACCTGTTTGAGAATGTTTCTAGAAGCTTTCTTCATAATAATGATCGAAGCTGAAAACCATTCAGCTATGCCTCAGAAACTTGTGACAGATGTGTACAGTGGCTACTCCATTAAAAGTATGCCAAGTAACATCACTCAGGATGTCACATGGATATTGCATGTTGTCATAAGAGAGGCATTTCACCTTTGTAGGATGTTCCCCCCAACTCATCGACTAATCATGAAAAGAATACCAGACAAACCCAAATTGAGAGACATTTTACAAAACACCTAACCAAGACATCTCTGGTGGTCCAGTAGTTAAGAATCCTCCTGCCAATGCAGGAAACACAGGTTCAATCCCTGGTCAGGGAAGATTCCACATGCTGGCGCAACTAAGACCATAAACCATAACTACTGAAGATTGCACACTCTGGAGCCCTATAGCTGCAGCTACTGAAGCCCTCATGCTCTGCAACAAGAGAAGCCGCTGCATTAAGAAGCCCACCCGCTGCAGCTAGAGAGGAGCCCCCATTCACCGCAACTAGAGAAAGCCTGCGTGCAGAGCCAAAGTTAATTAATTCACTATTAATTGAAAAAAACACCTGATCAGTAGTTCTCCAAACTGTCGAGGTTATAAAAAACAAGAAAAGATTGAGAAACAAGTCACTGTTTTTCCGGAACAGGAAAAAGGACATTTATGAGAAAATGGCAGAATTCAAATAGCTTAGTTAATAGTAATATATCAACCTTGGTCTCTTTGTTTAGACAAATATGTCATGGTGACATAAGATGTTAACCTTTGAGAAATGAAACACGGTGAAGGGCAAGTAGGAACTTTGTCCTCTCCTTTCAGCCTTTCTGTACATCTATAATTATTCCAAACTGAAAGAAATTATTAGAAAAATAAGCACGTAGTGAGCACTCAGTAAATGATGATTATTGCTACTCTTTTAAGGAGAAAGCCCTGGAAGAAAATGCAGATTACAAAACTTTGAACTTCCATTGTATGACAATTCATAGATGGTAAGTTGGCTCTTACAAATGTGATTTCACATATTAAGTCATAACAGCTCAGATCTAGAAGAGATGGATACATTACCACGTCCAACCCCCTCATTTCCCAGACGAAGAACCAGAAGCCCAATAAAAAGCAAGAAGAGGAAAAATAATGGTGATTGAAATAATAGAAATAATGGTAAGAATTTTTTTAAAGGAACAGTCACAAATAGCAGTAAATAATAAATAAATAACAGTAAATAATACTTACGGTAACTCAGGCACTGTTCTAGGTGTTTATACCTGAGATCCCGCTCATAACAACATTACAAGATGTATTTTATAATAATCTCTATTTTTGTAGAGGAGGAAGCAAGGTTAAATATCTTGCTCAGGGTCACATAGCTTGCAAGGCTGAGCCTCAAACACAGAAAGGGAACTTAGATTCGCTGAGAACTTACCACAGAGCAGGCAAGATGCCCAATGTTTCCTAAACCTTAACTCATTTAATTCCTTACAAAATTCTGTGAGATCCCCATTATCCCAGATTCACTAATGAGGAACTCAAGGTTTACATAATTGTCCTGCCACACAGCTGGCAGGTGGCAGAGCTGGGATTTGAACTTAGATCCACCTGCTCCTATTCCTGCTCACTCTTTCCCATACTGGTCTCCTCTCAATACAGGTCCGAGGAACCAGAGGCTCTGCTTTTTCATTCACTGTTTATCCCACATTCAGGAAATCTTAGCTTTCCTAGTTGTCTAGCTTCTGCTGTTTCCTGTTTTACAAGCAGAAAAGACATCATCTTCTCTCCATAATTCCTTAAGATCAAGGAGCTGACCTAGGGCTCTTAAGATCCTCAACACACAGGATGACAACCATGTCCATTCAAAAAATTCAAAGTTCATCCAATACCTAGAAAATATTAACAGAATCAGTAAGATGTTAACATATGACAATATTAGCTGAGGCTGATGTCTGATGCTTTGGCCAAGCACTCACTGTCCGCGGCTCAGAGGGTCTGAAAAGTGTTACATGTATTTAAACATATTGGGGAAAATAGTACAAAGCGATCATCTGTTTGTATCCCCTCGCACATGTGGCCACAAATGGAACACATTGGAAAGGTTATGAGAGATCAGGAGATTTAGTGAACAGGGCACAATACAGCTTTGTGGTCCGGTTTATTTTCTCATGACAATGTAAAATATAGATTGAGATGAACTCAAATCCTTCATATTTAGTTTTATAGCTTAAATTCATAAATTCTCTACATTCATTAGAAAGTGATGTACTATCTGCACCCACTTGAAAAGATAGCATCCCTGGGGACAGATACAAGAATATTAAAAAAAAAAAAGCCTGATCAAAGAAATATTGCTTCTTTTCTCCTTTCATTGAACAGATGTGCAGTGTGTCCAGAGAAAGAAATAGAAAAATTCCTGAGTGATTTATTTGATGAACCTAGTTTTAACCGAGGTTATTGCATGCCTGATATCATGACGGGGCTTATTAGTTTCTAGTTGAAAATGACCAGAGAGAATCCCATTCACTTCATCAATATGGTCCATTTATAGCTTGTCAGGGAGGCGACACCATACAGTCACAGCACTTTGTCTTAGACTTATTTCTCTATTAGATGGTTGCTGTCTTTATCATGAAGACTTTTGGTTATTTAAGAAAAGCCAGACCAGAAAGATATATCTGTTCCATCCCAGTATTTAAGTCATTAAAAGCAGATGCATCCCTTAGAAAAATGAATCCTCTATTCAAAGCCACATGGCCGCAGAAGACATTACAAAAGTTTCATTTGCCACTGAAAAAATAAAAACAGACCAAAACAACCACTTTTTCCCTCCCCCCCTGGGAAAAGAGTTGGCTTTAGGCTTTGCTGGGAATAATACTTTGTAGGAACCAGGGGTTCCCAGACTTCGTGAAGCAAGAGATTTATTTTTCTTTAATTTTTACTTATTTATTTTTAACACCAAAAACAACAAAATTATTTTAAAAAGTTTGGGTTGAAGGTCCCTCCACATAGGAGTGTCAGCCTTTAATTTTGCTAAATAAACTCATTCACAAGTGTTTCCTAGTGTCTCCATCACTCTGTAAGGAAAGGACATTTTAAGACAGGTCAGATTTTAAAATAACACACACGTTTGAAAAAACCACTATCTCAGAAAGAAAGTGTTCCTTCCTGGGTGAGAGAGCTGGAAGTTCCTCCCTCTCTCTACAGACTGAGGAAGCTCTGATCGCATATCAGAGGTGGCCTGCATCCGTGGGAACCTCCAGAAAATCTGATAAGATCAGTGACAAAGTATTGATGTTAGAGGTGGAAGCTTCTGGTTCTGGAAATTAGTTTGGTAATTTCATCATACTTTAGCAAATTGTTACAGCACTAACAGTAATAGAAATAATGGAAAAAAGATAATAAAAATAAATAAGAACAATGAAAATACTAATCTTATTTTTATTAAAAATAAACTTTTATTTCTATTTTATTAAAAATAAAATAATAATGATGAGTAGGTAAGACTATTTATTCAAGTACAGATTAGATGTCAGCTGGTTACTATGTGCTTGATGTGTTGGCTTCTCTTAATTCTTGCAACAACCCGTAACGCTGGTAGCATCACTGTCACCTGAAGATCTAGGTAACCACGGCTGAGAGGTTACAGAGCACGCCCGAGGCATCCAGCACTGAGCAGCAGAATTGGGATTCCCGTCCAAGTCCCCGTGAGTCAGAAGCTCGTGCTTAAACTCAGGGTCCTGCCTCCTTCCGAGGAGGCTCTCTTGCGCTTTCCTGTCTCAAGCTCTGCTTTTCACACATGTGCTCAGGGTTTTGTTTTGTTTTGTTTTCATCTTCAAATCCTCACACTCAGGCGCAGTGCCTGACAAATGGTAGACACCCACTCCTGATTTCTAAACAAATGTATAAATGAAGACTTTCAGTTAAAGAAATTTGTTTTCAAACATCGGGTAGTATGATAATTAAATGAGATCATAGACGCAAAACACTTAAAACTCGCCTGACATAACACAGGAAGCCATCGATACATGTGAGTGACTTTCATTACCGGTGTTAAGAAATCAGCTCCCCTTTGAGAAAGCTGTCTTGACTTGGTCCGCTGGAGAAATTCCAGCAAACTTGCAGAGGAATCTTCATACAGGATATCTTCTACAGAAGGACTCAAAAAATTCAGAAATGACAATTTCTAAAATGCCCACATTTTTCTTCTTCTTTTGC
This sequence comes from Madoqua kirkii, assembly GCA_006408675.1. Lineage (NCBI taxonomy): Eukaryota > Metazoa > Chordata > Mammalia > Artiodactyla > Bovidae > Madoqua > Madoqua kirkii. Next base: position 16,752 of record SJYC01085956.1, on the reverse strand, counting down.
TATATATTTTATCATTATAACATGTCATTCTGTTATATATGCCATATGATATATATCATATGTAAATTAATGTCCCTTATCTCATGAATGAAGGATGTGCAATTTAATAATAAAATAAAATCAATCTTTCGGCTTTCCCTGATGAAAGAATTTTTAAAGCAAATCTTGCTTTGTTGGGCCCCAAAGTTATAAGTGGTTGAAAATTGGGGTTCCCCTGTGTACAACTTAGAAATACAAACTTTTCCTAATTTGAAAAGCAGAATTTACCAGTGCTGTTTAGCAAGAGCTCCCTGACATTCTCTGAGCGTGTCCTTTACAGATACAGTCTTAGGCTCAAGCTTAGAATTTTCATTCTCCTCTACAGCACTGTGAAATCTGCATGGCGAGTCAGACTGTATTACTACTACCAGGGGCATTGTATTATTCTCCCAGATCTTTGCTGGAAATTTCCCAAGATGGTAATGAGAAAACGATTACAGCAAGCTCCATTTGTCTCTGATTTCTGCACCCTAAATTACCAGGGGTCCCAGGGACCATCCTCCCCAAGGCAATCTTGGGGACCAGATTGAGAAGGTGATGTTCCTGCTGATTTTTATTTCAGTTGGTGATACTCCCTGCTTCCTCTCTGGGACAGATGTTTCTCTGAGCAAGCAGCCCTGGCCGCTGAAATGATTTCTAAGTCTCTCGCATCAGCAGGACTCAGGGACAAGGAGGCTGGTTACTCTTTAGCCCTTCAAATGGGTTAAAGTGTTGAAAGTCGGAGTCACCACTATAGCAACAGGATTTATAAATGTCTCAGTTCCCTAGATTACATTGTGGAAAGCAACTTCATTGCATTTTGCCATATAAAATAGATGTTACCTAAGATAAAAAGGACAATAAAGGAAAATTTGGGATAAAGTAGATTCATGCATGTTTATTTTACCCCAGGCAGAAACAGGCTAATTTCTGACAATGTGGTACCCTGTGTTTGGGCTCAATGTGATTTTAATATAGTGAGGTTTAGTGTCTGGTGCTGAGAGGTGAATAACCATTTTTTACCTTTGCTCATAGATGGAGAAATGTAAGTGGCTTCAAAATACTGAACAGTTAGATGTTGCTTATAATACATTATTCTTACCAGACAGACAATGTCTGAATTGAGTTTTATAAAAATAATTTCACAGATAAATGTACACCTTAAAAGTATCTTTTCTATAGATAATACATAAAAATATTATCTTTCATAGACAAGTAGGAAAAATTATCTTTTTTCATAGATGTGTGTATTTTCCAAAGAACTTAAAGTCAACCAAGAGCATCTTTTTGTGCATCTTCTTCATGAATAAATTACACAGAAAAGTCCTACAGTCACATAACATAAACTTCTGCCCAGGCAGACCATTTTCTTTAATTCAGGAACAACGTAACACCTCAGATCATCTCAATCTTCTGCACACTAAATATCCCTCAGATGAGGAACAACTGGTCTTTTGTACTGGAAACCCCACTTAAACAAGACTGCTGTCAAGGATGCAAAAAGTAAAGATGATGTTTGCTTTATCGTTTTCAAGATAATCTCAAAGGCTGATTGGCTCCAGTCCTTCAGCAGCAAATAGAACAATTACAATGGGAAAAAAAAGTCAACCCCCCCCCACCTCTTTTCTACAGTAGATCAAGCCCCGAGAGTTATTTGTTAAAAAACAGAAACAAAAACAAGCAAACAAAAAACCTAGTCCAGAATCAGTTTTTCCTCCTTCCTCTCACTGCTTTCCTTTCAGTTTGTTTTTAAAGGTTTTTGTTTTTGTTGTTTTCTCAACCAACTCCATCTGCACTTGTGAATGATAATGAATTGGGTGCTCTTGGAGGAACTTGAACTTCTTGGATAAAAGATGTGTTCGATGTTTAGGTCGTTAACATTGACATGATTATCTTCAGACTTTGGCCCCATTATCCTGATTATTGAGCCACTGTTTATTGTCATAGTCTGTCACAGAGCTTAACAAAAAAGGTTGTCAGCACGAAAGGACCCAAGTGATGCGGACAGAATGACTGATCTTCTTTTGATGAAATAGTTGCTGTTACTTGCTCTCGCTTCAGGGTGAATGACATAAAATGCTTCTGACTTCAACACCAGGACAATTATTTTCAAGCTCTGTTGAAAATCTGCAGATTTGAGTAGGTATCAGTGTCCTTAAAAGTGACCATGCCCTTTGAGCCAGAAATTCTATTTCTAATTCTACCAAGGGAGCAGTGAAACATGCAGATTTACGTGCAAAACTAGTCATTTCAGTTTTGTTTATAATAGCAAAACATTGATGGTAATCCAAATGTCCAACTATTGAGCCCAGTAAATTATCAAGCACAACACCATGATCAAAATCAAACCTTCAAATAATAGTTACTAAATATAGGGAAAATTTGAGAAGGACATGGCAACCAACTCCAATATTCTTGCCTGGAGAATTCCATGAACAGAGGAGCCTGGGAGGCTACAGTCCATGGGGTCACAAAGTCGGACCCGACTGAGTGACTAAGCACAGAACAGCATAGCATGGGAAAAATTCATGGTCTATTGTTAAATAAACTATGGATTTAAAAAAAATTGCAAGCCTGATGTTCCAAGATGTTACATACTTGTGTATAGGTAACAACAAAGCCTGCAGGATTTTTCTGGTTCTTAGCCCTGGATGGGGGGAATTATTTTTATTCATTCTTAACATTTTGCTCGATTTTCTCGATTTTCTACCATCAGTACACGTTTCTCTGATAACTTGAACAATAGTAAATGCAAATTTAAAACTAGAAGGATGCAAGCATTTGTATTTATCTGAAGAATGGATCCATGGTCAAATACACAGGTGAGCAGACATGCAAAACCGTTTCATGGACCCACTCTTCCAGGACCTATAGGTTGTCAGAAGGAAGTCCCATAACATGCTTTTGCAGCTCTGAGCCCTTTATTAATGCCACATGTGCTCTTGTAAGGTTAAGTTATTAAGTGATATACAATAATTGTCTCTACTCCAAAGCAGACATTTCATTTCACTTGTCTCGTGTGGATCTATTTCAGTATCATTTATCACAGCCGCTTTTAAAGACACATTTCAGTCGCTGCTTTCTCTTGTCCCTTTCTTTGAATGCAAGCCGACCTAAATGGCCCCAGTAAGAAATTAAATATAATTACCTATAGAAGCGCACAGGGCACAATGAGATCGCACCAGCTTCCGAAATGGAAAAAGGCGTTTGGAGGCCCCTCATCTTCATTCCTCCCCAGAGTTAATTTGTCTGCATTTCCTCCCTCGTGGAGAACGCTTACACGCAGCCTCACAATGACCTGTTTAGTTGGCGGTGGAAAATTATGTCATTTGCAAGCAAGCTTTCAGCTGTGATATTTTATAATTGTTAAGATGAAAACCCGATAATCCTCTCCCCCTTCACATAAACTGCAATCCATCTTTAAACCTGTGATAATTCCGAAAACCTGCCGCTTAATAAACTAACAAACCCCAGGCCTATGTGATTTTACGGGGAGTCAATCTTTGATCAGCCAAGCTGAAATGGGTCTGATAAGGGGACGCCCTTCCACTCTGGGAGTCGCCACTTGAGTGGGTGATTGCTGTTTCCTCCCCGTCCTCAAGTGCCAAATAAGCAGAAGTCTTCCTGAGCTTCTTATCTCTTTCACTTTCTTCTCGAGATCTCTGTCGCTTTAATCCGGCATGTCTGCTGCTGGTTAACAAGGAAATCCTATGTCAATTATCGCCAACAACTTCCTGCTGCGAAGCAGTGGGGAATCAAAGCGTTTGAGAGCCTTTTCACACCAGAGAGTGGTGCAGGGCCTAATTAAATGGCCCTCATATCCTGCAGCCTGGTGGAGGCCACATGATAGATAGCTAAGGAAAGATAGCCTAATTTTTCTAAGAACTGTTTGGAAGCTGGTAGGCTGTCCGGTGGGTTGCAGGTGTGTCCTGGAGTGGGACTGTGTGTTTTCTTTTTTCTACTTCTGCTAAATGTAGTGGGCCTGTTGTTGGCATTGGACAGCAGGATCGGAAGAGAGCCACCTTTCGGGAGACTGCATCTTCTTACAGTTGCTCTCCACATCGGAGGTCCAAATGGAGCAAGAGAGGGATGTGCGTAAGATACAGAATGACGTGATGTTCAGACCTGGAAGGAGACCACTGTCTATGGAATGATTTACCTGGCACCAACATGAAGATTCCTCCTCCGACCAAGGAATTCTCTGTAATTTAAAGTTATTTATTTATTTATTTATTCAGCTGCATCAGACCTTAGTTGCATCATGTTGAATCTTAATTCCCTGACCAGGGATCAAACCCACGTCCCCTACACTACAAGGCAAGTTCTTAACCACTGGACCACCAGGGGAGTTGCTGATAGTGCTTTAATAAAATCATTTGATAAGATTACTGCCAGTGATTCCTTTCAAGTTGACTTATTCCCTGAGGAACACATATTCCATAGACCAATGAAACTAAAAGTATGCTTTTTATTCTATTACTTTTTTGTGTGTGAGAAATATTTTTGTGACTCACATTTGCTCTCACAATTTTTCTTTATCTGGAGCAGTGATCCTCAAAGTGTGGTCCCAGAGCAAGCAACTTTACCTGTCAACCTGCAAGCAACTCAAATTTCTCAGACCCCACTCCACACCTTGTGAATCAAACACTGGAAGGGTGAGATTGATGACCCCAGTTTTAACAAGCCATCCAGGTGATTCTGAGGCCTGCTAAAATCTGAGAGCACTGGTCTAGTACATGACTAGAAACTTGTAAATGGCCAGTGCAGATTGTTAATCATATGTATCATCATTTGTTTAAAAAAAAATCCAGCAAGTTACATAGTGGACAGATACCGCATGCTATTTAACCTTGATATGACGTCTGTCTACATTTTATCAAAATGCATGTATACAAGCCTGGGATCATTTCCTGAGTTCTGACTTGTGATGTACTACCTTACTGAGTGAGGCGACTTTGTTTTCATTTGTGGAATACGGGGGTGGGAGGTGGGGAGTATATCCACTGAAATATTTAAACCTATTTTCCAGAGTTGTGATTCTTAGGCTTGCAGATTAAAACAAAACCAAGGTACCAATGAGGTTTGTTGCTTATTTTGTTACGAATAATATTTACCCCCCCTAACATTTAATAAAAGAAAGAACAGTTTTTAAAATGACAAAAAGAAAACTTATGAGAATTATAAGGACAAAATTTCAGAATAAATGTCAACCCCTTAAATGAAATGAGGTTTGCTTATGAATAGTTCATTCTACTGTCTTCATTTTTCTCTTTTAATTATAGGTTTGGGCTTTGCCATGGAGTGGCATTGGTTTGGTTAACTGATATGCAGAAATGGCTAGTGTAGATTTTGGTTACAGAGAGGAGGTAACACTTTTTAACTTGGAAGCTTGTAACTCTTACAACTTGGAAGCAGTCATGTTGGTCTCCTGCTTAAGATTACTATCTGTTTCATGGAATGAAAAATTTCTCATAACATCATTTTAAGTGCTTTCTAGTTTGACCCTCAGCTCACTTTATTATCATAATTGTTACTACTAATAATACTGTGCCTATTACAATTATTACATCTACTCCTACTACTTCTACAGGATGCACATTAGACAAAACTCACTATATCTAATCATTCTGTGAGGCCATTTTTGTGGATAACCTCATCAACCACCAGATACTATTGTTATCTTGATTTTTACAAATGAGAAATGGAAACACAGGAAAGTTAGACTGACTGCTCAATTACTAAATGAAAAACCTTGGGCTAAGAGTCAAGTGGCTCGGCTATTAAATAATTGCAAACTGGCTGCTATAGCTCCAACCATCACACCTACATTCCAGGAAGGAAGAAGGAGGAAGAAAAGCAGCAAAAACCTCACCTGATAACTTTAGCCTAAGTACCACTCTCATGAGCTTAGTTGCATGGTCACTCTCAGCTGTAGGGGAGGATAGGATAATACATTAATTATTTTTTAAATTTTGGCACATGATTGCTCCCTAGTAAAATTAGTTTTGCTAGTGTGAAAAGGAAAAAATGAACACTGAGTGAACTACCAGTAGTTTCTTCCCTGATACAAGACATTCTCATTTGGATGGCATCATGGACTCGATGGACGTGAATCTGAGTGAACTCCAGGAGATGGTGATGAACAGGGAGGCCTGGTGTGCTGCGATTCCTGGGGTCGAAGAGTCAGACACGACTGAGAGACTGAACCGAACTGAACTGAATGGGGAAGAATTCCACTAATTCTCATGTGGCTGAAGGACTACTTGTATATCAGGTGGATTTTTGCCTTCTGGTTCCTTCACTGGGACACTAACTTAAGTGGTATATGAAGGGGCACACTTATCACTCCTCTGGGAGTGGGGGCAATAATTATAGAGTGGCCATAAATAGGGCTACATGATTGGAAAATCAAGATGAACCCAACTCTGTGCATTTTACATTTAGCTATGGTTTGATCTAGGACAGTCTAAAAATCGTCGACTTTTCATCAAAATGTAAAATGAAAGCTCACCACGTTCAAGTCATCCGTGTCCTTTCCCCAGACACCTCACTCATACTGTGTCTGGCTTCTTGGTAGCAGGACACTTCAGGGCAGCATCTTCACATCTTTTCTCTCCCACAGCCTTTGTTGCAAGTCTGTTCTTCCGTCTGCATTAACGTGATGTCAGCACATGCCCACAGGCTCACCCCACAACCCTCACCTGAACAACCAAAATGGACCATAACATTGCAAGCCCAAGAACTGAGAACTTTAAGATTCTATTTCCTCTAATTTTTTCTCAACAACATTCAGTTGACTTCTGCCCAGGATTTCAGAATATCCTAAAGATAACAGTAGTGGAGATTTTGTGGGACATTTGTTTCTACATTGAAATGTGAACCAGTTGTTCAAAATTCTAATTTGAGTGTTTTCATTTTAAATGAATAATTTAAATATCAAATATCTTTCTTTGTGTGTCTATACTAAAGATCATACAATCACCTTTTAAAAGTTTGTTACAGACTCACAGAGAAGCGGGAAGAGTGAGAACCATATTACAGTCTATAACTATTTGAATTATGATGGATTAGTTTAGCATCATCCCAACGGGGTGAGGACAGAGGAAGCAGAAAGAAACATTTTCCCATAAGGAAAAGCACACAGCTTTGGAATGAGACCAGCATTTGAAATCAGGCTTACTGGCAAACTTCCTAAGCTTTTCTAAATGTTGGTTTTCTCATTTGTAGAATGGGTTGCTGTGAATGATGACAATTATAGCAATGAACATATATATTGAGGGTGTCTCAGGAGTTGGACACTAAATGTATTATGTTCATTATTTTATTAATTCTCATCATGATCTAATAATGTGATTACTGTCAACATTTTCACGATAATATCTGTTTCAGTTATCTATAGCCGCACGACTACCCCTGACTTTCAGTGGTAAGCAGTAACCCTCCCTCTAGCTCACTTTGAGCTGGAAACTGAGGCTGGGCTCTGTTAGGTTACTCTGGTCTCCAATGGACTTTCAAATCTCTACAATTAGCTGCAGGTCAGCAGGGCAGCTCTGCCTCGGGGATTTGGCTGCTGGGTGACAGGTGTGATTTGGGTCATAAGTCTTTCCTCGTGAAGTTAGCTAGCCTAGGCTTGTTCATATGGTAGAAGCAGTGTTCAGAGAGAAAAAGAGATAGAACATTAGCCCTGTTGAGACATAGGTACGAAACCAGCACGTCATCACCTTGCTGTATGCAGCTGCCCAAAGCAAGTCCATACCACCAAACCCAGATTCAAGGAGTGGGGAATGGACTCCATCTCTTGATGGAAAGAAACACAAAGTCTCCAAAGAAGGAGGGTAATGGTAGACAGTTTTGCAAACAGTCTCCCAAGTCTCTACCTCACAGGGTTGTTGTAAGGATTCACAAATAATAATAGCTAATCTTACTTAATTCTCATAATAATCCTGTGATATAGGTATGATTAGTGTCTCCATTTTACAACCAAGTGAGCTGAAGCAGGGAGATGTTCATTTTCTTCCCGAAGTTGCAAACTGCAAATGAGGAGCCAGACTCGCATGAAGGCAGTTCAGGTGAAATTTGACTAAGATGGCATCTGGATTAATATATGATACCAATGTCAGTTTCCTGGTTTTGACAGTGTGTCATGGTTATGAAAGACTTGATGGTTGGAGGAAGCTGGGCAAAAGTCCATAGGAACTTTCTGTACTGTAGATTGCAACTTCCTGTGAATCTTAAACTAAGCACAATTTTTAAAAATTGAGGCAGTTCAAATACTGAGCTAATGTTCCTTATATGAGGACTGTAGTGCCTAGTCACACGGTAGGTGTTTAATAAATGTTAGCTTCCTCTGCTGAAAGCCCATTATCCATTTAAAAGTGAAGAGATAGCATCTCAAGTTCCTAATTCAGTATAAGCCTGGGCACCACCTCAAACAGGCTTGGAAATGACCACTCCGATGTGGCCTGGGGAAGTCTGGGATGTAGCAGGGCTATAGCCGGTCTCCCATTAGGGCAAACTTCACAGTTACAGGGCAAAAGCGGATGTGTTTCAGAATTTCTGCTCTTCGAAGATTACTTTATGGAAAATCTTTTTCAGATCTCATGGATCCCTGAGGAGCCTCAGCTTGGAACTGGGAAAACTGTTGGGAAGTCTAATTAAAAGAGAACAATGTGATAGGTGGATTAGTCGAACTTGATAGGGTCAAGTCAGGCATGGTTTCTTACCTCTCCTCCGAGTTAGTGGAGAAAAATTGTGTAACGGGAAAAAAAAATACATTAGCAAATGATAGGGTACAAATAGACCTAGTTAGGTTGGATTTTCACAAAGAGTGAGATAACAGGCTTTGAAAAAAACTTTAAAGGGAAATAAATAGCCAGGTGTTAGAGTCACAGAGCTGGCAGAACAATAATAGTAACTATAATAAGAACCAGGAGGCAGGTGCTGCTGGCAATGGACGTGGCCATGACCTGCTGCTTTAGTTAGTTCTGCGAGCCCAGTGCCTGTGCGTTAATGATTAGAGGAGAAGCGGGTGATGCCCAGAACTTTGCAGAGGATGTTTTCTCGTAATGGCCAGTTGGTTTTACATGATACCTTGACAGATGAAAATAAGGACTATATCCATAATGGTAATAATGACAGTAATCATAGCATTTATTGGGCACTTATTCTGTGCCAGGAACTCTTTTTAGAATGTTACCCTTGTTATCTATCGCATCTTCACAATCTTTTACAAGTGAGGAAATTGAGGTCTGGAGACATTAAAGAACTTTTCAAGGCTTGCAGGGGAAGCGAGGGTAAAAGGATGCGTTGTCCCAGTGTGGCGACAGGCTCATTTTGGAAGAGCGTTCTGGGACATAACACCCACCGAGGTCACCTTCCAGACCATCAGTTTTCCAGGGGATGTGGAGCGTCCAGGCTTGGAGCAACGAGGCTTCAAGGTCACTCCTCCCCGAGGACAGAACCAGGGTGCCTGCTTCTCAGGTGGAAAGTGTTGAACTTTCTCCAGACTCTTAGTTTTTGAGTATTTCATCTGGAATTTATTTTTGTTTATGATGTGAGGTTTGAGATGTAGCATTTACCTCCACCCCAAGAGCCAACCAGTTCTTTCTGCATCATTGGTTTTATAAACTATACTCCTCACATTGAATCAAAGCGCCATCTTTTACATATATTATGTTCTTATATACATTGTTGAGTTATTTCTAATTCTGTTTTGTTCTTTATCTATTAATGTATTCCTGTGTCAGTGGTATATTGCTTAGATTATAGTGTAGTGTAGTATCTGACACACACATATGTATAGTATAATATAAGAAGTTTCATAATGTTGTAGGGTAACCCCTTCAAATATTATTCCTCTTTCAAACTTCTCTTAGTCACTCCCAGATAGTTATTACTTACATGTAAGCTTCAAAATAGCTCATGCACTCCCAGCATCCTCAGCACCTCAACACACAAAACGCACAGGGATGCCGAGCTGAATTGTGTTTTATTTCTAAGTTAATTTGAGGACTGATACTTTTACGGCATTAAGCTTTCTTTACTGGGAACATGATATGTTCCTCTATTTCTCTGGGCCTTATTTTAAGATCTTCAATAAGATTTTATAGCTTTCTTTATATAGGCTCTATTCCCTTATTATTAAATTTATTCCTGGTTAATACGGTGAATAGGACTTTTTCACTTCCCTTTTGTAACTGGTTTTCACCAGTGTGGCAGGTACTGTGGCTTGGCCCACATCCATCCAGACTCCTGACTCAAGTGCTCCCAGGTTGACATCCTTCTCAATGTGCCCGTGAATTAATATTCTCTAGGAGACTGATGGGAAATGAAATACAAATTTCCCAGCTCCCTCTCCTCTCGCTCACCTCACCCCTAGCTCACCCTACGGCCACATGAAAAGTTCTCTATGGCCAACTGACAGAGGAGAAAAACCACGTCTGGGGCTCACACATGGGTCAGTTGAGTGTGTTGTGGCAAGCTAGAAATAAATGTCACCACACTACATTCATTCATGGGTGGCACTGGAAACTGGTGGGGGTGGGAATCCTTCCAGCTTCAAGGAGTAAATTCTAAACTTTGTCATGAACTTGGTGTGGCAGGAGACATGATCTGACATAAGGATAAACATAGACTCCTGGGAAGTGGTGAAAGGTCTGGCTGGTTGGAAACAGATCTCAAAGCATTAGATCAGAGGCAAAGAAGTCTAGGAAGACGGATGTGGATAGATTCCAGGCAGTGGGTTCAAGTTGACCTATATCATCGCCCACCATCACTATTCATTTGCAGAGGGGGCCTGAAACAACACACAGAAAGTGGTATCAGCCAGGCCCTGCCTCGTCCACCCTGGTGCTTGCACAACAGGTCCATGAATGGGGCAGTCAAGGTAGTTCCCTTTCACCACGGCTGATGTGTCTCCTGCAGATACTGCTGGATATGTGAGCTGAACACATTCTGCAGACCAGTGCAGACCAACGCTGACCACAGCTGCAGACCAATGCTGAACCCTCAACGAGACCAGTCCTCGAGCAAAGAGAACATGACTTTTGGGGATAAATTGATTACACTGGAACTCTTTCATCCTGGAGGAAGTGACAACTTGTCTTTGGTAGGATTGAAACATATTCTGGGCATGGGTTTGTCTTTCCCACTATTCAAGAGCTCACAGAGTTTCTATATCCTCACCTCCCCACCGGATTCTTATTTTCAAACCCCCAGCCCCCCTACCCCCATACGTCATTTTATTGTGCTTAGTTTACTACCCTTTGCAGGTATTGCATTTTTTTAAAATTTACAAAGTCAAGGTTTGCAGCAACTCTGACTTGAGTATGTCTATCAGTGTCATTTTCCAACAGCGTTTGCTCACTTTGTGTCTCTGTGTCACATTTTGATAATTCTTGTAATATTTCAGACTTTTTCATTATGATTATGTTTGTTCTAGTGATCTGTGATCAGTGGTCTTTGATGTTACTACTGCAGAAAGATCACAGTTCTGAAGGATCAGATAATGGTTAGCATTTGTTTTTAGCAATAAAATATTTTTTAATTAAGGTATCTACATTAAAAATTTTTTTTTAATTTAGTTTATTTTAATTTCTATTTTTTCTTGAGAGTGCTGGGTCTTTGTTGCTGCTCCCGCATTTTTTCTAGTTGGGGTGACTGGAGGCGACTCTTCATCGTGATGGGCAGCCTTCTCATTGCAGTGGCTTCTCCTGTTGTGGAGCACGAGCTCTGGGGTGTGTGGGCTTCAGTACTGGCAGCGCATGGGCTTAGTTACTCTTCAGCATATGGGGTCTTCCTTCCCGGCTCAGGGATCGAACCCATGTCCCCTGTATTGGCAGGCAGATTCTTAACCATTAGATCACCAGGGAAGTCCTTCTGCATTTTTTTAGACACAGTGCTATTGAGCACTTAACAAGCTACAGTATCGTGTTAACATAACTTTTATGTACACTAGGGGATGATTTAATTGGAGTCATTTGCTTTATTGCGGTGGTCTGGAATTGGGGGCACAGTATCTCTGAGATATGACTATATTTGGAGATAGGGCCTTAATGGAGATGGGGCCCTTATTTCATAGGTTTAATCTTCTTTAAGAAGAGACACCACAGAGCTTGCTCTCACTCTTTCTCTCTTTACCCTTGAGAATGTGGCGAGAGGGTGGCTATCTATCAGCCTGGAAGAGAGTTCTCACCAGGAATAGAAGCACATAGATCTTACACTTTCCTGCCTCTAGAAAGATGGGAAACAACACTTTTGTTGTTTAAGTCAACCAAGTTGCTATTTTGTGATATACAGGAGGGTTAAATATATTTATTAAAAGAATAAATAAATGAATGAAAACAATTATTCAAGTTAAGCATTTTAGTTCTTTGCGGTTAGTGATATAGTTTGATAAAATATATTGTTAGTTAAGGAATGATTACCATTTCACAGATTAAAACAGCCACATATCAATAATTTCATATGGCTCAATCTAATCCATATCTAACCTAGAATTTTAAAATAACATTTAATATTTCATATCTGTGGCTTAATAGAAAATTATTTAACATCCATCTGAACTTCAGCCAATCTGATCCTTCTTGATGATACAGCACAGTGGCTTTGGACTAAAGCTTTAAAGAAATAAACCCATGTTCAGATCTTGGTTCTGTCTCCTACTATTTGTGTGACCTTCGGTAAATCACATAATTTCTCTGAGCTGAAATTTCCTCATCTAGTAAATGGGAAAAATATTTTCTTCATAATGTTGATATGAAGGTCAACTATGATGTTGAAATAAAGTGACTGGCACAATGCCTACACATAGTAAAGGATCAATAAATGATTTCTAATGATACTCATTATTATTAATTTGTTTTGGTTACCTCTCTGTAAAATATTTAACATCTTGTCCTTTCAAAACCAATTTATAGTGGTAGATAGTTGTGATAGATGTCATAATAGTGTTTTGCTTCTGGGTAGGAATAAACATTGACTACGAAGAGGCCTGCCTGAAGGAAACTTTTTTAAAAAGTTATTTATTTACTTGTATGCATGGCTTGTGGGATCTTAGTTCCCTGTCCAGGGATGGAACCTGAGTTCCCTGCATTGGAAATGCAGAGTCTTAATCACTGAACCAGCAGGGAAGTCCAAGAAGGAACCATTTTTGGGTTGAAAATGTTCTAAGTCATAATCTGAGTAGTGACCACATGTGTGTACACCTATGTAAAACACCATCACTGTATACTTAAGATTAGGGCAGTATTCTGTTTGTGTTGTGACTCAGTAGAATCATTGCCTATTCAAGGAATGGTAACTAAGATGGTGAAGAAACTGTTTAAATATCCAGCAACATGTGCTCCGTCACCAGTTGTGTCCAATTCTTTGTGCTCCGTGGATTGTAGCCCGCCATGGTCCTCCGTCCATGGAATTCTCCAGGCAAGAACACTGGAGTGGGCTGCCATTTCCCCCTCCAGGGGATATTCTCAGCCCAGGGACTGAACCCGAGTCTCCTGCGTCTCCTGCATTGCAGGCAGGAGCCATTAGGGAAGACCCCCTCTCCTCCCCCGCCCAGCAACTTACATAGAGGCAATTAAGCACCACATTTTATTTTATAAAAGCCATCATGTGGGCTGTACTGAGTCTCTCAGTTGTGTCCGACTCTGCAACCCCGTGGACTGCAGCTCACCAGGTTCTTCTCTCCACGGGATTTCCCAGGCAAGAGGACTGGAATGGGCTGCTATTTCCCCCTCCAGGGGATCTTCCCCACCCAGGGATGGAACCCCAGCCTCTTGTGTCTCTTGCACTGGCAGGCTGGCTCTTCACCGCTGCGCCAGCTGGGAGGCCTTCAGAGCTTCATGTGAAATTCCTCCCCGCCTTTTCCTTCTTCCTGTGCCACCCTCCCTTCCAGCCTCTCTGCCTTTAGAATCTGTAGCACATGTTCACAACCCAGCACGCAGGTAGATGTGGTCATGAAAAATGCCCAAAGGGCATCAGTTTTTAGGCAATCTGATGAGCAGCAATGTACAATTTATATATGGTGTGTGTGTGTGTGTGTGTGTGTAATGGAGGTTAAGGGTCAGCACAGAAACTTCTTATTTCTGGCAAATGAGTCATAAATACAGGATGTTGATTTAGCTGAGAGATTGTCATCACTCTGCTTATGAAATTTAAAAAAGAGGCAATGCTTATTGAGCATAACCTCTCCGAACCCTGACTTTTTCTCATACACACACTGAGATTTAGGACATTCCTTTTATTTAATTCCTCTTACTATAATCGAGCGGGCTTCCCTGGTGGCTCAGCGATAGTGAACTCACCTGCAATGCAGAAGACGCAGGTTCGATCCCTGGATCAGTCAGATCCCCTGGAGAAGGAAATGACAACCCACTCCAGTATTCTTGCTTGGGAAATCCCATGGACAGAGTAACCTGGAGGGCCACAGTCCATGGGGTTGCAAAGAGTTGGACGCAATAAACAATAACAATAATCAGGGCCCTCTCTTACTATGTTCTCTGTAATGCATTTGTTCTTAGGAGAAATTCCACTCTTTTCCTCTGGTTGCTGTTTATAAGGTCATGTCTACATATCTCAGGAGCCTGGACTTTTCTGTGGAAGCCATCAAAACAAATGACTACCTCAGCACAAATGAATATGTTTAAAGACTCCAGTTTCCACATGGCCTAAAACATTGCTGAATGCAGGGAGGAAAGGGAGCAGGTTTCCCTTGGATGTATGACCGGATAAAAATCTACAACTTGGTCCTTCTGGCAGCCGTGTGGATATTACCACGGTTTAAACTTCCTGGAACCTTCTGGAGCCTGACAGAGCGTCAGGGAAGATGGTCTTTAATCAGAACTCTTTTTCCAACCTTCCCCTGCACGTTTATCAAAAGCAACACCAGCAGTGAGATGATCAATCGCCCCAAACCGTTTTTAGACTGGTCTCTTCCTCAGAAGAAAGGGAAAAGTTGTTTCAATTCACACCACACACCACTTTATGAAGATGATTTCAGTCATGATTTCCTATGTGCCTGTGTAAAAGAAAGAGTGGAAATAAAGAACGAAACCAATAAAGACCAAACCAAAAGCACATGTCCCAGAGGGGCGCACACCAGGCGAGCAATGGCTGCTCAGCAGATGAATCCACCGAAATGCAAAATATTCCACGACATCGTGGCAGCTTTGAAATGCTACGCTTTCTAGTGCTCATCTGTTAATCATCTGAGGGGACTTTCTCAGCTCAGCAGAAGGGACGGCCTTCTCTTTCTAAGCTCACACCACTGACAGGGCACACAGCTCAGCGTCCAAGTGACAGGACAAAAAAGACAGCCAGCAAGCCGCTGCACAAAGGAAAAAACAAAGAACGAACCAGGGAAGGACAGAGGGTGAACCAGCTATTTGTACCCCTTTCACTTCCAAATGAAAATTCACCGAAGGTATTTTCTTGCATATAAGCTTTTCTTTGAGTTAGTTTCAAGATGTCATAAAACTATAATCGTATTAATGATTAATGATGCCAGGAAAGCAAAGTGACATAATGAGAAGATTTAAGGTTCTACAAAAAAATATTTAAAGATTCTCTTAGGAAATCTATCTACTTTAAGTAGTATCTTTGAAAGCAAAGAAACCATCAACAGCCCTAAATTTAAGACCATACATAAAACACAGCCCCCACTGTTATTTCTAGTGAAAGTGAAGTTGCTCAGTCATATCCGACTCTTTGCGACCCCATGGACTATAGCCTACCAGGCTTCTCCGTCCATGGGATTTTCCAGGCAAGAATACTGGAGTGGGTTACCATTTCCTTCTCCAGGGGATCTTCCCGACTCAGGGATCAAACCCAGGTCTCCCGCATTGGAGGGAGGCACTTTAACCTCTGAGCCTCTAGACAGGGTCATTCCAGATATTTAGGAGTTAGAAAAGACTGCTTTCCAGAAAGCAATAGTAACCCCAACCAGAAAGACTATGTCAACCTCATACAATATGACACATTTTGGGACACGTGGTATGAGTGTGAGATAAACTAGGTGCATGCACCCACACGCGACCTGTGCATCCCTTTGTGAGCAACTAGATCTCTGGTGACATGGAGTGCAAGTGACTAAGAGGTTAGGCAGGGGACCCTGGGCTGTTACATTACCTCCAAGGAGGACCTTTCTCGATTTGAGACGTGCACCGCCGTGCTTAGTCGTGTCTGACTCTTTGAGACCCCATGGACTGTAGCCCACCAGACTCCTCTGTCTGTGGAATTCCCCAGGCAAGAGAAGTGGGTTGCCATTTCCTCTTCCAGGGGACCTTTCTGACCCAGGGATTGAACCCACATCTCCTGCAGCTTCTGCATTGGCAAGTGGACTCTTTACCACTGAGCCACTCGGGAGGCCCTTCCTCCCATTTGAGGGAGAGTGTCTAAGTATCCAAAGATGGATGAGGCTGTCCACAGGATGGGGAGGTTGCCACTGGCATGACTCAAGCAGCAGCTCGAAGGGTCTTGGTGGCCTTATTGGGCCAAACCAGGAGTTCTCTAACTTTGCTGCACACAGAATCACTGGGGGGGGGCCTTAAAGCCATTCCTACCTACTGCTGCATCTACCCTGTATGAAATTAGGCATCTATATTCTCCTAAGTTTCCTAGATGATGGAATTACCCAGGGGCTTGGTCAGAGCTCAAGAGCCCCAGCAGACAAGTGTTTCTGAAAACTTCCCTGCACACAGGCCACCTGGGCATGCTGTGGAAATGCAGATTCTTGGT
>SJYC01085955.1:0-18268 GCA_006408675.1 Madoqua kirkii | reverse complement strand
CAAGAGCCCAGCAGACAAGTGTTTCTGAAAACTTCCCTGCACACAGGCCACCTGGGCATGCTGTGGAAATGCAGATTCTTGGTGGGGTGAGTCTCAGGGAGAGTCTGGCTTTGCTAACCGTTTTCCAATGAGGCCCCACCTGCTGGTCTGGGAAGCACACTTGGAGCAGCGGGTCCCGGATGACTCAAGTCCTCATCAATTCTGAGTTTCTCTGGGATTCAGCATCAAAGTGGGGAAAGAAATAGGGCACAGTGGTTAGGTAGGGTGGTTGCAAGCCATTTGCCTCTGAAGCCTCGGTTTCTCCTTTTGAACAGAGAAGGGGCTTGGGAAGCTCTCCAGGGCATCCTCCAGCTCTCACGCTCTGGGATTCTGCTGGGGGAGGAAGGGCCCACAGTTTCTAGAACGCCCCAAAGAAAACTGGCTACAGGGTGGGTTGGGAGGCCTCTTGGGCTCCGGAGTTGTCCCTGTGCCCTTGTCCTTCATTGGTCTGCACTGTTCCTCCAGAGGGATCAAGTCGAGAAGGCTGCAAGGAGGAAGAGGCAGGGCTGAAAGATGAGGGTGCAGACCTGAGTCAGGGTGAGGATCAGTGTGAGCCCTGGTGGCAGCTTGAGGCCTTTGGGTGGGGGTCAAGGGGACACCATGAGAGGAGCCTTTGAGCCCTGTGGAGAGATAGGAGCAGGACCAATGGAGACATGTGGACAAGACGAAATTTGCTTTGCTGCTGAATCAATAGTCCTTAGTATCTACCAGACATTCATTTCCATTAGAGGTTGATTGTTGTAGGGGAGAGAGGAGAGAATGAGAAAACTGCCCCCTCCCCACCTCCAGTGGAGTCACCTTTTATCCTAGCAATTTAATGCTGTCCCCAGCTCACAAAAGCCTCAGCAGCCAAGTGGACACATCTTTGTTAGAAAACAGTTGCAGAAGCGTTTATGCTCCCAGAGCACGGCCCTGGGTCTCTGCTCCCCCTTTACCAGGTTGCTGTTGGTTTCTCTATCACTAGGGTGCCAAGTTTCCCAGTTTTCTTTGAATTGAGAGATTTTAGAATTTGACACTTTTAATGCTAAAATTAGGTAAGTCCTGGCAGCCCGAGAGGAGTCAGTCACCCTCTTCACGAGAGCCCCTCGGACCACCTCTGACTTCAGCTACAGCTGTGGTGGACAGTTCCTATACAATCTCAAAGGCTGTTGCACCTCTCCTTTCTGTCATTAGGCCTTTTCTAAAGCCCCAGAAGTCTAGAAGGGTTGTTATTGTTCAGTCCCTAAATCATGTACAACTCTTTGCAACCCATGGACTGTAGCACACCAGGTTGCCCTATTCTTCACTGTCTCCAAGAGTTTGCTCAAATTCATGCATTGAGTGGGTGATGCTATCTAACTGTCTCATCCTCTGCCACCCCCTTCTTTCGCCTTCAATCTTTCCCAGCATCAAAGTGAGGAAGTAAATTCTTTGAATGGCTGAATGGTCCAGGCTTCCCTTCTTCAGAGAGACAGTTCTGAAGCACATTCTATGTGCTTTTTCAGAGGGCTGCAGTGGGGCAAGCCCTGGGTGCCTGTGGCAGTAACTTCTTAGGAGAAAGGTATGGGGATATTTCAACAACCTGCTGAATGTGCCCTACATGACCCAGGGGACTCTGGGAGCAAAGCTATCCTATAGAGATGGGAGAGTTTCCCAGCAATCAGCCATCACTTCTGTTTGTCCACACAAGTGGAAGGCAGCTTTTGGAGTGCAGCTTAGCTTCACCTTCCATCCCCCGACCTCCCTCCTCAGGGCTCAGCCACATTTAAAATTCAGTCACGGTCATCAGCAAACCCCTCTGAGCAGAAACAATCCCATCGTTCTCTCCGACTTGCAAAGGTGTTTAAGATATCTAAATATTTTAAAGGTATCTACGAGGATTGCATTCTTTTCCTAGTGGTGACTTGATGAATAAATGATGCCCTAATTTCAGTTTAATTATTGTCTAATGCTCTCTAATTCATTTCAGATTGGTGTTTAACTTCTTTCCAACTTGACAACCTTTCAGGCAAAACTGATAAAAAAAAAAAAAAACAAAAACTGGAGCATCCTTTACATAGGAATGGATTATTTGTCTCTAGATATCAACTAAAGAAAAATAGCTGTTCAAATCTCTAATATTTTTGGCACTTTGTAAATTTAAACTCCATCCAAAACACATCTTTAAAAAATATTTTAAGTCAGGGAGGGATTTTTGCTCAGAGTCTAAGATTTTGTTCTGCCAAGTTTGAGCATGAAGCTGATTTTTACGGTTGAATTATAAGCCCCTGAAAATAGGTTTATTATGGAAGTGTGAACACACAACTATAGCCCATAGCAACATGAATGGCCCTGTTATCATAATGCTTATATCCTCTCCTTTGTGCTGAATCGGCAAAGCAAGACACCTGCTTTGGCCTTTTTGCTAATACATGTCAGCGTCAGTTAACAGCTTGTGTCCCTCTTTAGAAGGATGCCCCCAAAGTTTTTCATAATCCTGGCATTGCCAGGGACCCCTATGTCTCTATCTCAGAAATTAATTTATCATTTCTAGTAGGATACTTGGTGACATTAGAAATACATTCTCCGGTGGAAGGAAAACTGGAGGCCTTGGTGAAGGTTTGCTTTCGTTGTGGGCGTGCATTGCATGGGGCTTCCCTGGTGGCTCAGACAGTGAAGAATCTGCCTGCAGTGCAGGAGACCCAGGTTTGATCCCTGGCTCAGGAAAACCCCTCGGAGAAGGGCGTGGCAACCCACTCCAGTATTTTTGCCTGGAGAATTCCAGGGATAGAGGAGCCTGGCAAGCTACAGTCTATGGGGTTGTGAAGAGTTGGACACAACTGAGTGACTAACACTTCCTTTCATTGTGTGGATAGTTAACTGCTAGCTATCAGGCAAGTTTCTCGCTAGACAGAAGCGACAGGTGTTAATCCCCCAAGCATGTTCTCAGGGCCAGGAAAGAGAGTGCGGTGCACTGCCTCCGGCAGGAATCTGTGTGTGATCCTGTTACTTGTCCAAAGTTCAAACATTCTACATTCTTTAGGCAGCTGAAGTTTTCTTGAAGAAGCCTACATGTCTATTTTCTGTAGTTATTAAACTACCAAGTAGAACATTTGGAATTCTGTTGTATGAAATACAATTTCCATAACAGAATTAAAATTGTACTCAGCTGTAGGGGAAATCGCCATCGTGATTGGCTGGCAAAGGCAGTCCGCAGTTATAGGTGTCTGCTCTCAGAGGTTCAGTCTCTGGGTAAAAAATCATAAACACCAGAGCTGCCTTAAACGTGTGCATAATTAAACCATAGAGAGGAAAGTTTGACATTTGTCAGCTCTACATAGTCCAATATCAGTAAGCCTTAACTCTACTACCTGGAGCTCTGGGTTAGTTAAGCCTTGGTTTTCAGCCTTCTCCTCCACCCCTCCCCAGCCTTCAGCTCAGAAATACTTTTAAGAATAAGAACTCCTGGCCTTTACTGAATGCTTGCTGTGGGCTTCCCTTCCTTCTCAGCTGGTAAAGAATCCTCCTGCAGTGAGGGAGACATGGGTTCGATCCCTGGGTTGGAAAGATTCCCTGGAGAAGAAAAGCTACCCACTCCAGTATTCTGGCCTGGAGAATTCCATGGACTGTGTAGTCCCTGGGGTCACAAAGAGTCGGACACGACTGAGCGACTTTTTCTTCCTTTCTTTCTTTTACTGGTGTAGGCACTTTCTATGTATTAATACAAAAAATCCTCTTTCCATTTCTACAGAGAAGGAAATAAGCTTAGCAGCCAAGCAGAAATACTAGAAACTTTGGCTTTGTCGACAGACTGACCTCCCCAGTTTACATCTCAGCTCAACCAGGCAGGTCTTAAAGCTACCAGACAGCATCTTAACTCTACTAGGTAACAGTTATGTGACCTCAGGCATGTAAGTTACTTAGGATTTCTGTGCTTCAACTGCCATTAAAACATTATTTCTCTAAAATGAGGGTAACAGTGTGAAGTTAAAGGTTTTTGAGATTAAAAATTTTCCCTTTTAATTAAACAAGAAAATCTTATATTTGAATTATGAAATACATTTTAAAATTCTTTTGCAGGTTATCGCACATGAGTTTAGGTTTTCATATTCTCCAAACATTATGACACACCTCTAATGGATCATGGTGTATCTGTGTGTATGCCCAGCATGGAAATGAGGAGTGGATGAGAGAGGAACCAAGAGCAAGATGGTATTTTTTCCTTTTGAAAGCAAATGCTGCCAAGATTACATAAACCTGAAGTTGCCTGAGAGCAAAGTCAAGATGGAGAGAAACAGAGGTAAGAAAGAAAAATAGCAACTCTCTCCCCACAAAAAACAAGCCCCCAAATATGTAATCCTAGCACCTTGATCCAGTCATGTACCTGCAGTTATATGACTTCACTTCCTGGTCCATAATCACCACCCTTCCCTGGCTAGTTTGAACTGTTTCTATTACATGAAATAAAAAATTCGAACTACAGGTGGAAGAAGTTAACTGCACGCTGACTGCCAATGTGTAGTCTCCAGACCAGGTGGAACCAGGTTGATAATTGAGATTTCTAAAACATCACCCTGTTACTTCACCATCAGTCAATCAGAAGGATGTTCACAGGCTGATTTCACACTCTACAACCTCAGCCCTAAAGTTGCCTTTAAAAACCCTCCCCTGAAAGCCATTTGGGAGTTCAGGACTTTTGAGCATCAGCTAGCTGCCTGTCCTCCTTGCTTGGTCCCAAGTTGGGCACCTGGCAAAATAAAAAAATCTTCACCAAAAAATAATTCTAAAATAATATCCTACTTTATTTCCCCTTTGCTTTACTCTTCCACAATTCAAATCTAATCTGAGAGATAGCATAGTATCTAGGCATCCATTCTTCTTTCCTCCCACCCATCCATTCCTCTTTTCATGTATTCATTCATTCAACATCCACTGAGCATTCATTTAGAACCAGATGGGAAGGAACAAAGATGAATGCGCTCCTGCTCCTTGAAGAGTTATGGGCACACCCCTAAAACTGCAAACCCAGTCAAACAGCTACTATATTTTAGTAATGAACAATTAGAAAGGTAGTTGTATGAATGGGGTGGTGTGACTTTGGAGGAAATTTCTTAATATCTATCTCTATGTATAATTTCTTAAAGGTTTCTTAAAATATTGTATGGATTATATTTTAAGTTTTAATAGAGTTCCCACTTTTTCCATAAATCTCCTAAATAGAATGATGATGCATGTTTGAATGAAGGAATGAATTCTCAAACTTCAGACCCCCTCCCCATGCACACATTCTTTGCACCACCCTCAAATGACTCCCGCCTGAAGTCAGGGGAGAAGAGTGTGCTCGGTATTTAAACAGCTTGAAAACCCCTGTTATCTTCTGCTGAAACAAGAAGTGAATTTATCTCCTGCTGAAATGAAGGGTACTTTCTCAAGCCCTTAAGTCACCTCCTATGAGTGTCCTTTAATCACAGATAGAGATTCATCATCACATAGATGTTACTTAAATGTGTGCCTAAAAAACTAAAGAGGACTTCCCTGGTAGTCTAGTGGTTAAGAGTCCACCTGCCAATGCAGGGGACATGGGTTCTATCCCTGGTCATGGAAGATCCCCTGTGCTGCGGGCAAATAAGCCTATAGACCACAACCAGTTTCTTCTTCAATTTTTTAAAAAATATTTATTTATTTGATTTTGACTGCACGGGGTCTTTGCTGCTGAGCATGGGCTTTTCTCAGCAGCAAAGACCCCGTGCAGTCAAAATCAAATAAATAAATATATTTTTTTAAAAAAATTGAAGAAGAAACTGGCCTGTCCAACTGATAAATTATTTTTCAGACAATCCTCTCTAGTTAGAGTACCTAAATCTTATCACAAAAGTGATCAAACATAATGTAAATTTATGAGGAATGCATCCTTGATTTGTTTTCATTTGAGATTATTGTGGGCTTATTTATTTATTTTGCAAATAAACTACGAAAACCTCTAATGTGCAGTATTATTTGGTAACATGATTGGGTTTAGAATTCACGTTGGACATAATAGGCTATCAAAGGAAACATCGCATCACAATCTTTTGTGTTGTGTGTGTGAAATGTTCAAAGTAATTACAAATGTGACAAAATCTAAATTGTGTGTTTAGGAAGGAAATGGTGCTAAAAACTCTTGCTTGATGTTCAGATAATACAAGCTGCTTATAAGACTTTCTGCTTTGTTCCCTGTGTTATAAATAATATCAGCGAACGTGAAGTCACTCAGTCATGTCCGACTCTTTGCGACCCCATGGACTGTAGCCTACCAGGCTCCTCTGTCCATGGGATTTTCCAGGCAATAGTACTGGGGTGGATTTCTATTTCCTTCTCCAAGGGATTTCCCAACCCAGGGATCGAACCTAGGTCTCCCGCACCGTAGACAGACACTTTACCATCTCAGCCACCAGGGAAGTCAAAAATAATACCAGAAGCATCCCCAAATCATGGGTTATTTATAAAACACTGACAAAAAAATCTGATGTTTTATTTTAAATAAAGTTATACTTTTCTGTCTTGTTCCATAGAGCCATCTCGCTGGTGCACATGCTTACCAGTTAGTAGACAGACACTTTACCATTCAGCCACCAGGGAAGTCAAAAATAATACCAGAAGCATCCCCAAATCATGGGTTATTTATAAAACACTGACAAAAAAATCTGATGTTTTATTTTAAATAAAGTTATACTTTTCTGTCTTGTTCCATAGAGCCATCTCGCTGGTGCACATGCTTACCAGTTTTTATCAATATTTTAATTTTTCATAGTGACACAGTCAAATATATGATTGCATTTCAACACAGTGATGCAAATCACAAGTTTTGGATGGTTGAGAGTAGGGAGAATTTTCATTTTGGTGGTGACCAAAGATGAGAGATGGGAGACACTTGGGTCACTTTAAATTTATTTATTTATTTATTATTGACTTATAAGATTCTATTTGTTTCAGGTGTGCAGCAAAGCTCACAAACCACAGAAAGTTATTATATGATATTGGCTATATTCCCAGTGCTGTGCATTACATCCCTGTGACTTATTTCATTGTTATTAGGTTTTAATGAGTCACTTTTTATAAAAACATTTTGAGAGAGAGGTGGAATAAAAATTAAGGGTTGTAAAAACAAAAAAAGAAAGAAAAGCTCTATTGCATTCCCCTTTCTCTCCCTACATCACCATCTTTCCCTGGCTCACTCTAGAACTCTGGGCCCAAATCTTCCAACTGATAGCATGTCTCCAGCCTTCCAATCCCTGTATAAAAGGAACGAGAATCTTTTCTCCTTTGGCACTTAGCCTCCAAGTATTTGCTCAAAGGGACAATGTTGAGATCAAAATAAGAAGGAGATGTCACCTGGTAGCAGTTTCTATAATGCCATGAAATGTTGATATTTTGACCTTGAGCAACTATGGCAGTCGAAGCTTCTAGAGTAGCTCTTCTCAAACTTGAATGCGCAGAAAAGTCACTGGGGTCTTGTTAAATGCAGACTGTGATTCAGGAGGTCACGACTGAGCAACTTCACTTTTCACTTTCATGCATTGGAGAAGGCGATGGCAACCCACTGCAGTGTTCTTGCCTGGAGAATCCCAGGGATGGGGGAGCCTGGTGGGCTGCCATCTATGGGGTCACACAGAGTCGGACACAACTGAAGTGACTTAGCAGCAGTAGCAGCAGGGTGGGACCTGAAGTTCTGCATTTCTAACAAACTCCCAGGTGATGGCGATGCTGTTGATCCTCAGACTGCACTCTGAACAGGGAGGTTCTAAAGAACCTATCTTGTTCTTGTTCAGTTCTTCACTGAGAGAAGAAGAATTGAGAGATGAAGAAAAGCATGTGTGTGTTGGAATTGGCCTCCTAAGACTTGACCAGTTCTATGCCAGCCAGTGCAGCCCCCTTGCTCTGATGAATAACCAAAATATTTTTGAGTCCTTGTGAAGTTCTGGGCTTCTTACAGTTATTTCAGTATATTACTGTTACTCAGATCCTTGCTCTTATTGCAATCCCCAGTTTACAAATGAGGCACAGAGAAGTTAAGTCTCTTGTCTAAGGTCTCAGAGCTAGCAACAGAAGAAGGACTTTGGAGGCCCAGTCTGCCAGAATCTGTATTGCATGCTCTAAATCACAAGGCTATCCTTCCTCTGAAGATGTATTTCAAGCTCTTTCCCTTCTCAGGACCTTTGCACATGCTGTTCCTTCTGCTAAGATTGCCCTTCCCCACCTTTTGCCTGACTGCTTATCCTTGAGATTTTGGCTGATATGTCACTTCTTAGTGAGGCTTTATCGGACTTTGTCCTCAAATTAAACAAGCCCTGCTTTCTGCTTTTTTTACATAGCATTAATTTCCCTTATGAGAATTGAAAATTTCTCACAGTTTTCAATTATTTCATTATTAGTGTTAATCTGCTTTTATATCTATTTATTTCATAAAACTATAAGCTCTATGAAGCTGGGGACTGTTTATTTCACCAGTCCCTAGTGCCATGTCTAGTACAATGACCGAACTGGCACTATGTCCAGAATAGCCTGTCTTCTTATTAGACTGACTGAGGTGTATGTGAGTGTGAAAGTTGCTCAGTTGTGTCCGACTCTTTGCAACCCTATGCATTATACAGTCCATGGAATTCTCCAGGCTAGAATACTGGAGTGGGCAGCCTTTCCCTTCTCCAGGGGAGCTTCCCAACCCAGAGATCAAACCCAAGTCTAGCGCATTGCAGGTGGATTCTTTACCAGCTGAGCCACAAGGGAAGCCCAAGAATACTGGAGTGTGTAGCCTATCCCTTCTCCAGGGGATCTTCCTAACCCAGGAATCGAACCGGGGTCTCTTGCATTGCAGCCAGATTCTTTACCAACTGAGCGCTCAGGAAAGCTATCAGATTGACCTCTAGAATGACTGATTTACTAAGTGAATGAATGAATGAACAAAATTTACATTCTGCAAATACCAGCTAAGCCACTAGGGGGCAAGTATATGCATCACACTTATAGATGAAAGCAAATGTACCACATACGGTTGACATAACCAAGAAAATAAATTCAAGCAGTATTATACATCTCACATGTGCCACTGGCCATACAATAGGTGGAATAAGAAACTCATTTAAATTACAGTAAAGAATGAGAATATGGCTTTCAAAAGTCCACTCATTTCTAACTTTCTGATACAGTCTGACCAGACGTCAAAGAAAAGAGTGTGAAATGAATTTCAGATTTTTTGGAGCACACTTCTACTTTTACTCCTCTTTGCTCAAGTCCTGCCCTCGACTTAGCAGTGCGCTCTTCTTCCCAAGGTGTGCAGGGAACTTGAGGAGCTGACACCCTCAGAGAAAGATGGATATGGTTCATCATGGAGGTGTGGTCCGTGGATGCTCCACAGTGAGTCACCAGGATGTCCAGCATGGTGAGAGGGAGGATTATTGTCATGGCTTGAGTTCCCTAGAAGCAGACCCTGATATGAGTATTCTGGGCAACTTGTCTGTTGAGAGATGAGACAGATATTACCCAGCCAGTGAGCACTGTTAATGTCCAAAGCTTCATCCCAAGGGGAGACTCTGGGAAGCATTAGGGTCCTGCATCAATTATTTCACTCTAAGGATAAGGAGCTCAGACATTTACACCCTACTCCATTCAGGGGGAAGCTAATATGAAGGTTCTTCTAGCCTGCTTGAAGTGGCCCCAAGACCCCTCTCTTCTAGGATCTGTGAGTGGGCCCTTAAGCAACAGTACAGACATTGGCAAACTCAAGAGTTAAGGTCCTAGGGAGTTGGTAGGACACGGATGTTGCCCACAATAGCCATGCTGATTCATGACTTCTTCAAGAGGATGAATCTTGGAGCTGATGGGCCATGATTCTAACTCAGAATTTACATCTTTAGTTCCTGAAACCCCTGAGTACCTGCAATGCCCCCCAAAGCCACCAAGACAAAGGAAATACTACGGCCTAGAGCTGTTATATCCTAGCTTCCACCATTAATGTGGTCGTTTGTCATCATGAAGGAAGCCCGCTTTATCAGTGCCACTGTCCCTTCATTTCCAGACTTTTGAGATGACATCTCTTCTAAGTGCAGATATGGTCTGCCATCCTATGTGATGTTGGACTTGGATCTAACATTTTCTGGCCCTTTATTGCCCTGTCCGTGGAAGGAAAGTGAGGGTACCCTTACTGTGTCCACTTCACAAGGATGTTATGAGAAGAGACGAGATAGTATCTGAAAACCACTTTGAGCTCTGGAGAAAAGTGCTCTTATGAGCTATATAAATATAAGTTATTACACAGTATTATTTTAACCTGGCCCAAGTTTAGATTAGTTGTATGAATCATTCATCAACCTTTACTTTGTATAATTAAAAACGTGTGGTTCTTAGAATCTTTGTTTGGGAGGCAAGTTAATGGGGCAGGACTGGGATTGGCAAACTCTTAGAAGTCAAAGACTTCTGGTCTAAAGACAGATGCGCTGATTGATGGGGAATGTTCTATTATCAGTTCTCATTTGGCGGTATCCTCAGTCAACCTCTTTAGGAGTTTATGATTCATGCTTTTCTTTATTGGCCTTTTTCAGATTGCCAACCCTCATGGTATTTCACAAGGTATTCACAAGTAGTCTCCAGTTTTTCATTTCACCCCCGAGTGAAATCTATGCCATATATCTGCTGCTGAGGCTGCCTATGTGCACTAATATGTCAATGTTGATTGATCCTGGGAGGATAATTGACAATAATTCACTCCTTTGGGAGGCACAATGGCCTCCCCATTTGGGTTTCTCTCCAAATGTTCAAGTACCTAATTAAAAGGTACCCTTCCTTAATACGAATTGCATTGACAACAGCAGTGCATGAACAAAAAGCCGCAGCAGTTCGAGAATGAATGCCCCGATAGGACAGTTAATCCTGGGAGCCTTGTGCTTCCTGATAGCGGTGGCTATAGTTCCCTCATTTTTTTGTCTCCTTTGAAATGTCCTGCACAACACCTGGCATTCAATGGGTACTCAACAATGGTTAATTGAATGAATGCATGCTAATAAAGAAAGGGAAAAAGAAATAAAAACACAATGAACCACTGAACCCACGGATATCATTAGCTATGGTCTCCCCATGTGTTAGTTATTAGCTATTAGTGGTGTGGGTGGTCTGGGAGAGATGGACTAATTCTTCTGTTGGCCACAGTGGTGTCAAACAGTATATTAACTATGGGGAACAAGGGTGTTGACTGGATTTCTGCTGTGAACTAAATGTCCCCTAGTGACTCCCATGAATTAGATACATGCCCCAGGGGCCCCAGGCTATTCTGGCTTGTAACTGACACAGTGGAAGGATCTGGTGTAACAAAAGGAAGTCAGGTAAGGTCTACAGGGACCATCTGAGCCTGTGTAAATGCACCAGGAAGAAAATAGTTGACAAATCCCACCCAAGTCTCACTAATGACTGGGTTATGGAATAATGTGCAGGAGGGTAACTGACACTTTAGGAAGAGCTTAGAGGGAGCTGGCACCCACAGTTCTGCTATTTCCTTCCTTTTCAAGCTTCATCACGAAATTTCTGCCATGGTCACGTGCACGTATGATTAAGCAGTTACTGACAACACACCCGAACTCTATCACAAATAAACCAAAGTGAACAGATGATTCAGTCCATTACAGATGAATTAATATCTGTAATGATCTCTAGCTATGTTTTTGTCCATGGATCATGTAGAATTTATCCACTTTTTAAACAATTCTATTTCTATTAATTTTTAACTTTAGCCATTTCTTCTTTGTTTTAGCATGGGAAACACACTACCTACTTCCTCGATCCAAACTTCAACTGACCTGCACTATGTCTTTTTCTTTTATTTCAAGATTTAGGAGTTTTTGATTCCATCCTAAATTGTTAAGTGGCTCGTCCGTTAAAAGAAACCAGCAAACTATTAAAGGGTCTTTTAAACTTCTAGGACATCAGTTCACTTTTTCAGGAGAACATTTTGAAGAGATGGGATAAATGAAGTAGAAACATTCAGATTAAATTTCCTTTGAAATCCATGGGTCTTAAAATTAAGGGAAAGTGATTGGCAAAACATGTTTTGGTTTTTGCCGAAACTGAAATGTTTGAAAAATAGTTCAAGATGTTCTTCCACACCCCAACCAAATCCATCTGGGGCCATCCATCTTTAGTTTAAATCTATTTCTTTGAATCTATTTCTATCCATCTGCTATGCAAAGAACATATCTCCTTTTTGCAGCCAGAGGGCCACCAAATTTTTCTAATGGAGTAGAACATGTTGGTAAAAAGTAGATATACAGTCTTAGGTCTTGTGTTAGGCTTGTTATATCTTTTCAGGAGAAGAAAGTTCTAGAATAGATGGCTGTGAAAAGGCAGTTACTCCTAGGCTATGAATCATAGCAGGAGTGTGAGAACAGCTCCTTTGCTTACGTGTCTATCATCCATCTATCTATTCATATATTCAACTATTTATTCATTCAACAAATATTGAGTGCCTCCTATATGCCAGGGATTGTAGGAATACAAAGGGAGGTAAAAGATCTCCCCTGATCCTAGGGAGGGACCATCTTCTAGGGATATTTTTGAAGTGTAATGTGTGAAAAGTGCCATGTCTGGGGCTGAATAAAGTGCTAGTGGTAAAGAATCGTCCTGCCAGTGCAGGAGATGTAAAAGACATGGGTTCGATCCCTGAGTGGGGAAGACCCCTAGGAGGAGGGCACGGCAACCCACCCCAGTGTTCTTGCCTGGAGGATCCCATGGACAGAGGAACCTGTGGGCTACAGTCCATAGGGTCACACAGAGTCGGACACAATTGAGCAACAGCACGCGCAGAACGCACAGAGACGAGAGGAGCAGACAGACCAGCCTGGGAATGACAAGCGGAAAGATTTCATGGAAGAAAGGCAAAGGGTGAGGCAAGATGAAGATGAAAATGGAGAGTGGTTGCCAAACCGTGAAGCCTAAAGGAAGAGTATCTCAGAGCATTAGTCGGGGTATTAGCCATTCTACCAGGTAGACCAAGGAGAGGTTGGTGAAAGCCAAGTGGATGCTCACTGGGAAGGAGGAGGATTTGGAGAAGCTATTCTTCTATTGAAGATCCTTTCTTTTCTTTTCAAAACTTGGTTGCTGGCTCTCCACCTGTCTTGGCAGCTTTCTGGTTGATGCAGTAAGTCGGAGTCATGAGTTGAGGCTAAGATCCTCCTGGGCATATGTGGGCCCTCCCTTCTCTCTGGGTCTTGCCCTGACTAGGTGATCTGTAAGGCTCATCAGAGAATAACTACATAGTCCTGGTTCTCAAAATGACACAAATTATAGACTCCTCCTCCCCCATTCATTCTTTTTTTTTTTTTTTTAGACTCTATTTTTTATTGGAGTACAGGTGGCTCAGTGGTAAAGAACCTGCCTGCTAATGCAGGAGACACAGGAGATGAAGGTTTGATCCCTGAGACTGGAAGATCCCCTAGAGAAGGAAATGGCAACCCGCTTCAGTATTCTTGCCTGGGAAATCCCATGGACAGAAGAGCCTGGCGGGCTATAGTCCATGGGATCGCAAAGAGTCAACATGACTGAGCATGCCTGTGTTTTCCACACCTGTTTTTTGGGGGGCTTCCCAGGTGGTGCTAGTGGTAAAGAACCTGTTTGTCAATGCTCGAGTCCTAAGAGACTCAGGTTTGATCCCTGGGTCAGGAAGATGCCCTGGAGAAGGGTATGGCAATCCACTCCAGTATTCTTGCCTGGAGAATCCCATGGACAGAGCAGCCTGGTGGGCTCCAGTCCATGGGGTCGCACAGAGACACAACTGAAGCAATTTAGCACACATACACACAGCAGACGAACAATGCTGTGATAATTTCAGGTGATTAGCAAAGAGACTCAGCCATACACAGGCATGTATCCATTCTCCCCCAACCCCACTCCCCTCCAGGCTGCCACATAACGTTGAACAGAGTTCCATGTGCTACACAGTAGGTCCTTGTTTTCCCTCCTCTACTCTTTATTCTGATGCAGAGTTGGGAAAACGGTGCAGAAAGTCTGGTTGCACTTTGGAGTTCTGATGTCTCTGGGTGCATTCATGTTAGCCTCTTCACAAAATAGAGGGTTTTCTCAAGGGACCCTGGAGACATGCCTGTCTTGCTGACTGACAAGTAGGCGTGGATGACACTGGGCTTTGACTATCGCTGTTTGGTTAAGTTTTCTTCGGAATGTAGTAAGAACGGCAGTTTCTTCATACTGCACTGAAACTGCCAGTTAATTGTAGCTGTGCATTCACCTAATGGCTGAAAAGCTAGCTGTCCTTTGCATACATGAAAATGGGGGTATTAGTAATTGGGTTTTTATGTGTGGCATAATATGTGGTTTGGAAGCCATTATAGGATTAGAGGCAATTTGGAGATTATCAGCCCCATGACATCACCTATGGGGGCTGAGACTGGCAGGTCCACACTTTCTGTGATTCAGATGACAGGGATCGAAATATGTGTAGGTCAAGTTTTCTGCTCTCTTGCCCAAGATACGATATATATATAGGAGAATCTGGATGACCTTACAGCACATTGTTGTTTGACATTTTTCTGATAATTACAGCATTATTCCTAAATTAAGAAAATATAAAAACAGTGCAGAACATGGATGGACCTAGAGATTATCATACTGAGTGAAAAGTCAGAGAAGGAGAAATTGTATGACATCCCTTATACGAGGAATCTAAAAAGAAATAATACAAATGAACTTACTTAAAAAAGAAAAGCGACTCAGTGACTTACAGAATGAACTTATGGTTGCTGGGGGGAAGAGGCAGTTAGGGAACTGGGGATGGACGTGTACACACTGCTATATTTAACATGGATATCCGATGAGGTCCTACTGTAGAGCACAGGGAACCCTGCCCAAGGTCATGGGGCAGCCTGGATGGGAGGGGAGTTTGGGGCAGGATACATGTATATGTGTGGCTGAGTCTCTTTGCTGTCCACTGACTCTTTGCAGCCATTTGAACTATAGCCTGCCAGGCTCCACTCTCCTTGGGATTTTTCAGGCAAGGATACTCGAGTGGGTTGCCATTTCCTCCCCCATGGGATCCTCCTGATCCAGGGACTGAACCCACATCTCCTGTATTGTAGGTAGTTTCTTTACCACTGAGCCACCAGCAGGGGAAGACCTCAGAAACTATCACAACACTGTTAATTGGCTATATGTGTTAGTTGCTAAGTCCTGCCCGACTCTTTGCAACCCATGGACAATAGCCTGCCAGGCTCTTCTGTCCATGGAATTCTCCAAGCAAGAATACTGGGGTGGGTGCCATTTCTTTTTCCAGGGGATCTTCCTGACCCAGGGGTTGAACCCAGGCCTCCTGCACTACTCTAATATAAAATAAGAAGTTAAAAAAAAATGTAGAGTACACATGTATAGGCCAATCCCATTTAAAACTAATCTTTCCGTTTTTCCAGTTCCACTTCTAAACAGCATAGAGGATTTGCCATTGTCGTTTCTACAATTTTATCTAAAGTGTCACGTGGAACTTCCATTCCAATAATTGGTTTTTAGGGGTCTAAGCCTCTTCCTGATTTTCAGATTGAGAAGTGAGCGGGTCTCTAAAACCTTGGGGCTCCTTCCCTGCTTCAGTCCTTCTTTGGCTCCCTCTTCTCATCAAGACTTGGTTTTCTTCCCTCCTGGAACCTCTTTCTCCTCCCTGGGCCCTGCCCCTGGACTCTGTCAATGCGTTGGAACAAGCTGGAAGAGGATGACTCTTTCTAGGAGTTAGGAGATGCACATGGAAGGGACTGGCAGAGTCCACTGCGGGGAGGTTTCCACTTTCTGTTCCAGGCTTCTTTAGTCTGTGCCCTTGGACCTGCTGCTTAGCTTCTCTTGGCCACAGGTGAGAATGAGAGTGGGAAGAAGAGTGTCACTTCCACCAGAATCCTTTTCTGACCCCACAGTCCTTCTAGATCTTTCCCCAGCTCCCTTGCTCATGCCTCTCCAGCACTTGTCTGCCTCATCGAGATGGGCTATTTATCATGTGTTTCACCCATGCAACAGTAAGCTCTGCGAGCATGGAGGATGTGTGGTTGACATTTCACACACCTGGTGATAGACAATACATGAGTTAAAAGAAAGAGTAATGGTTCCTCATGGCACAGGACTTTGTGAGGCTGAAGGTGGGAACACGTGTAAGCTCCTAGGGCCCAGGTGTCACCTCCCAGGCATCCATAAAAGTCAGTGTCCTTTGTTCAGCATTGTGCTCCAGGGGCTTCATCAAAGTGGCCGGGTTGGTTCGTGTCCTTGTCAAGATTCCTCGAGGCTCTCTGCATGCTCAGAGACACATCGGGAGGGCTGGGAATGATACACAGTCACTGTCAAGTGTCAAGGAAGTAGTTCCAACTCACCAGGGCTCCCCCATACTCCCAGCCATCCCTGTGAGCAGAGACTTCTGCAGGGAGGTGGCTGGGCCCCCAGGAACCCACAGACTCAGCCCAGAAGGGACACCAAGCTCCAGACATGAGGGAGGGCAGAGGTCAGTCAGCAGTGTGCTAAAGTCAGAAATTATGATGGATCTAGAAGCCACAAGAAGTGTATTTAAAGTATATGGGATACAAAGACAGTCAGTATAATAATTTTGCTTCTTTGCACCCTCAAATGCGTGGACTGAGATTCACACTGGCTACTTAGATTGGCCTTCAGGAGCTGAAGCCATCCCTGGATAAGACTCAGATCTCTGTCCACTTAGAGATCACCCGCCAGTCCCTGGATGTGGAGTACATGTGTGTGTGCGTGTGTGTGTGTTTGTGTGTGCGTGCATACAGGCTTTGAGCAATGGGGAAGTCCACGTGTTTTCACTTTGTGCTCAAGTATCCCAGAGTCCTCCAAAGTCTGCTTTCAGATGTCATTAGCATTATCAGTTCTCAAATTTTCTTAAGAAGCACATTTCATGTGGTTCCCTAAACGTTAGGACTTCTTTTACCCCCAGACCCAATAGAGGACTTTCAGAGGGTTTCCATTAAATGACCACAACGAAATGTGTCCCATGCCATGCTCAAGAATCCCCACTTTAACAGGGCCTGCTCTCATGCTGTCTGTCAGTGAGGCCTTGGAACTACTCAAGTATGTCTCTAATTTGTGCTGCTCTCGGGAGAAGTATCAATAGTGAGAGATCACTTTCATAAGCGATATCATATCCTGATTGAGCATTGCCAGGGAGTCTTAGTCCACTTGGTGGTTGCATTGGCCTCAATCCAATTACAGCTATAAAAGTGGTTTGCATTAGAAGTTCTGATTCGAGGATTTGATCATTATAAGTAGGATAAACCACCAAAAGAATGTGAATTGCCTTCACTAAAAGGATGTAATAACCCAGCGAATATCTTTCATATTTCAAATTCAGGAAATCCAGCATTGCTTTCCTCTCTGCAACTATCCCTTGAACACTAGTCACGGCAGCCAAGGTCTGCCTTGGGTGGGTCTCTGGATCTTCTGGAGAAGGTCAAGGCAACCCACTCCAGCACAGAGGAGCCTGGTGGACTAACGTCCATGGGGTCGCAAGAGTTGGACATGACGTAGAGACTAAACTACTACCATTACCTCCAGATCCTCCAGCAAAAGGGATTTTCGCTCTTGGATAGCCAAGGGGCCTTCCTACAGGGCCTCTTGCAGAGCTGATCATGAGAACAGAGATTCAGGGATGCAGTAGCCAAAGGCAGTTGCCCTGGGCTTGTGCTAAGTGCCCAGAGATTTGAAATGGTCCCCTGTCCACCTTCCCCTCCAACTGAACTTTTCCTAAAGGCTGTAATATTCCTGCCCAAAGCTGCCCAACTGTGGAGGCGTTTATGTCCTCCACGCTGGACATTAAAGAAATCAGTTGTCCCTAAAGACTTTGAAAGGCCATAACCCTGGCTGGCAGTCGTGAAAGGGCCCAGGCCACTTCAGAGTCTGTTCACGAATGTGACCTTCCGTCCATTCCTCTCCCCATTTCAGAGCAACTTACGGACAAGCAACGCATGTGCCCTTGCTGTTCTCTGAGCTGGAACCCAGGGCTTAGAAAAGGCTCACATGGCTCAGAAGCATGGCTGGGAGCCCCAGCTTTCCCTAGAGGTCCCTGGTTGCCCAAGCACACCAGCTCTCTGTCAGCCTGATGGCTGTTCATCCAGTGCATGCTCTGTTACTGTCCTGAAGATGCAGAGATGCCTGAGTCAGAAGATGGGAAGGCAGAGCTGGCGGCCCTTGTCCTCCATATTTTCCACCTCCCCACCCCACCCCCACCCCCAGCACCCCCTCCCGCACCGCTGTC
>SJYC01085954.1:0-34418 GCA_006408675.1 Madoqua kirkii | reverse complement strand
CCGCTGTCATGCCCAGTAAGGACAACCGAGTCATGGGACCTGGGAATGGGCCTCTCAGACTACTGACCAGGGTGAGCTACAGCCACGTGTCTTTGGCCAGGAAAGCTTTTTTGAGAAAGCAAAAGTATTTATATAAACAGTTCATGCTGGGAATTCGTTTGTGGCGTAGAATTACTTCAAAGAGAAATCAATATATAGACCAGTAAAATGGTTTGCAGAAACTAGCAACTTTGCCTCAACTGTTTGAAAGAAATTTTACTAGACATATTTGTGGCAAATTTTGGCATTTTACGAAAAGAACAACAGGTTTCATTTATTTGATTTTCCACAGCCCTGCAAATGCCCTTTCCTCCCTCTCCTCATTTTATCTTCCTTCCTCTCCCCCTCCCTTCTCCCCACTCCCTCCCTTCCTCCCTTTCTCCTCTCCCTTCCCTCCTTCCCTCCTTTCTCCCTTCTTTATTTCCTTCCTCCCCTCCTTCCTTCCTTTCTTCTTTCCTTCCACCTCTTTCTGTAACTTTCCTTACCACCCTCTCTTATTTTCTTAAGAAAGAAATTGCCTCCTATCATCTCCTTTCTAAGTAATGGCATTGTTTTAAAATCCAGAGTTGAGCTGCAAATGAAAAGTCATTGTTGCCTTCTCCGTAAGAGAACTTAAATGATTCTCCAATGCTAATTCAACTAAACAATTGCCAAGTACTTTTTCTTTTTAGCTGCAGAACATCAATTGTTATGAAATATCCAATTCAGTGTGTGTGTGTGTGTGTGTGTGTGTGTGTGTGTGTGACTTCCAAATTCACTAAGAGATTTGATTCTGAAGTTGGATCCACTGATCCTTATATAGAATAATATAAAGATTAAGAAGCCACCCCATCTACGGACCAGAGATTCAGCATCCAATAACCCGTGGAGTATGCGGCTCTCAGTCTACTCGCAGGGTGATAAGCAAGTCTCCTGGCTTGTGGAGCCCGGGGAATCCTGATCCTGATAACAGCACTCAGATGACAATGTAGGAACTCACAGGAGAGCGGGCGTCTCTTGCACTTAGCAGCTGTAATTCTGAGCACGTTATACAGACAAATCAGGCCCCCCACGTAATGTGCTTTCACCTCGCAGCAAGCTGCGTTTGAGTTAGGGAGAGGAAAATGTGTATTAAGAGAGCAGGTTAAAAATCGACATTATCCCAGACTTTCATGAAATCAAAAATGATGGCCATGATGCTAAGTTATTATAATGTATTTATTACCAGGATTGCTTTCATATTTAACCAATTTGGCCCATCTCAAGACCTGTTTTAAAATGCACCACCTTGCCCACCTTTCCCATTTTCATATGAAAAACAGGAAAGCAAAAACTAATTTACTCAGAGAGACACAGAGCCTGTTTGCCCGTTTATCTCTTACAGACCACCCCTCAGTCCAATGTTGACAGTACATGATATTCCATTAATCTGCCTAATGAAAATTTAACCAGTGTTATAAACAAATAATTGGCTATTATCCTCTCAAAGATCCCGAATAAATTACTTCTGCTTATTTTTCCCCCCTCTCTCAGTGCTCAAAAGCTAGCCCTTTCTGATGGATGTCACAGGGAGAGGGAAGGGGAGCCTCTATCCCATCTCATTCCGGTTTGCTGGCAACTGCGGTCATTGTCACGGACAGATTATCCTGGGAACACGGGGATGGACCACCAGGAGGGGTGGCAGGAGGGACAGCCCCACCTGTGGGTGGCCAGCTTGGCCCATTTTAGGAACCACTTACTACATCTCAAATATCTCCACACTGCCCGCCTCCCCGCCAACTCCCCCGCCCCTTCTTGTCTTTTCCCTCCCTTCCATTAGTCAGTCTCCTTCCTCCCCTTTCCTATCCTCTGAGTTCTTCCCAGAATCTTCATCTCCCCTTCTCAGCTCAGCCACACGCCCAGTGGCCCATCCACCATCCTCTTACTGCTTCCCTGTTGTAATCTTCACAACACAGGTCTGCTCTCAAATGGAGTACCCAGTGCCAAAACGGTTGGCACACACTACGTTGAATAAGTCAAAGAAACTATTTGGAAAAGGGACAGACTCTGTTTGTAGCATTATGTTGAATCAGGCAAATTGAAGGAATCTATTTCAAGTCATTATTGGCAAAAAGCAGCCGTACCTCCAGCCTCCACGTTAAACTTAGAATGACTCAGCTAAGTGGCTGGGAATTGAAAAGAAGAATCTGGGCCTGTACTCAGGATATTGCATTGGTTCTGAATTTAATCATCTATCTTCTTGACTAGATCACGACTTTTCTTTACAGGGATTATGTCTTGCTCATCTGTTTCATTGCCATGTAATATGTAACAAAGGGAATGAATGAATGAATGGATAAATGTAAACATTGTGGGCTTCATTAAGAAAATTTCCTCTTAGGAGGAAAGGTAACAAAACTATTAGAACAACAGCTATAAATAAAAAAAAAATTATAATAAGCCTCTTTGCTTAAAGCCCTTAGATTTCCCAGTACCCACAATTCAAGCCCCACAGTTTATGCTGCAAACTGCAAAAATGAATTTAAACACCATTTACCTTTTCTCTTAAATGCTTAGTAAAAAAATCACTGTTCATTATGAAACAGTATAAAAGAGCAGAGAGTGGTGATTCTCATGTTGTGGTTATCAATCTTTAGAATGCAAAGGTCATCTAGGAAGTTTATGATGTGTAGATCCTCAGGCCCACTCTCAAGTTTGGATGCCATGGATTTAGGCATCTGCTACTGTAATAAGGAGATTCTGATGTAAGTGGCTGGTGGACAGCTTCTTAAGAAATGCTGCTCTGATGGGAGCTTAGCATATTTGGGAGTCACCTAGAGATTCTTATTAGGCTGGGGCTTCCATAGACTATGAGCCAAAGGTTTACATCTTCAAGAAGGTCCCTGAACTTGGTCCTGGACTGGAGGAGGAGCAAGAGGGAGCTGTCATCTCCCACCCTAGCCCCAGTGGCTACTTCAGCCAGCGCAATCTTCATGATGAATCTTCACCTGATGTTGTTCATTTCATCCATGGACCAGTCTGGCTTGCAGGTGAGTCTGGCACTTAAGAGCAACGGTAAGATTGGAAATCTGAAATTAGAACTCAATCAGTAGTCTCAATAATTTGGTACTTTCTTCCAAAGTGTAAGTTTCTAATAAATGCTTGCTCAGATTCACAGTCCGTAGCACATTCATCCCAGTGGAAAGATACTACCCAGTGACCAGCATGGGTGCTGATATGCTTCACATTCATCATCTCATTTGAGCTGTGCAATGACCCTCTGAAGATGCGATCAGAGTTCAGTTTTCTCATCCAACAGATGTGAGAGCTGAGGCCCAGGGCAGCTGGATGAGAAGCTGCAGAGGGAGCTCTTGGTTGAGAGCTCCATGACAGAGTCAGATGGAGATTACAGGGCAGGTAGGGCATCAGGCTATCAGGATGGCCTTGGGAAGGATGGAAATGATGAGATCCCTTCGCAGACACTAAGTCAATGTGGATGGACATCAGTAGGCCCGTTGAGTTGGAAACTTTACCATCTACACTAATGGTGTGTTTCCAGGGATAGGACCTCACTCTGACATCCCAGCATTGAGGTCTCATTGCTACTACTGCTAAATTTGCAAAGCTGCCTCTCAGGGTGGTTAAGAGGACATATGTAAAGCACGTGGCCTGACCCGTAGACGGGGCTGGGTTACTGATAGCTGCTATTATGGTAATTATTGTCCTGACCTCAGAAACATGTACTCTGCCCTCTGGGGTAGTCCAGCCAGGCCCAGTGTGAGGCAAAATTGCAAAGCAGGTGTGATCATCCCAGGGCAGAAGGCTTTCTGGTGCCCTCAGATCCCGCAGCTGGCATTATGGCCCCACAAGGCTGCACCAAACCCTGCTCTAATCACCAGCGAGGCCACTGTGGGAACAGGTCTCAAACAGGGAGAAGAGTCCTAGAGAGAGGCTGGAGGTTACTTTATAAACTTCTGGAAATGCTATTGAATTGGAGAGTGTCTAATGGACAGAATATTTATTTGGCTTGGTCTAGGCTTATAGGGCGGCACTAGTGGTAAAGAACCCAACTGCTATTGCAGGTAGTTGAGAGAGACATAAGTTCAATCCCTGGGTGGGTAAGAGCCCCTGCAGGGGGGCATGGCAATCCACTCCAGTCTTCTTGCCTGGAGAATTCCATGGACAGAGGAGCCTGGCAGGCTACAGTCCACAGGGTCACACAGAGTCAGAAATGACTTAGCAGGCACATGCATGCAGGCTCACACTAAAAATCTGTATTTCACTGGAAAATAGACAATTTTCTCCAGTGACCTCAAAAGCAAAGACACCGAATAATTTGATTTCTGATAATCAGTTTTTAAAAATTAAATAAAATGTAGCTTAAATTAGAGATGAAAAATGCAATAATTCCCTCTGAATTAGAAATCACTGGGCTTCCATGTGGCTGAGCTGATAAAGAATCCACCTGCAATGTGGGAGACCTGGGTTCAATCCTGGGTTGGGAGATGCCCTGGAGAAGAGAATGGCTGCCCACTCCAGTATTCTGGCCTGGAGAATCCCATGGACTAGTCCATGGGGTTGTAAAGAGTCGGACACAACTGAGTGACTTTCACTTTCGTAATCATTAAACCATTCCCGTGGAATCAGCAAGGGAAGAAGAGGTAAATCTGGGTGCAATTGGCTGCAATTCTAGAGAAGCCTGTGGGATTCACTGTCTAGCTCCTGACGGCGACATAATTAGCGGCCACTGGATGAAAATGTATCACCTGTGGTTGCTGTTGTGACAACGACTGAGCTAGACTGTGCACAAGGAGCAGAAATTTAAATGGAATTAAGTTCTCCTGTTTCCTCTTATCCCCTCCCTGGTCAGAACTGGGGTGGGGTGTGGTACCCACCACGTGCAATGGTCCCTTCTATGCGATCCACCAACCATGCCCATCAGCCTACTGGGGTTTCTGAATACAGTGCCAATCATTTGAAGCTCATATCTTAGATCTAGTACAAATCTGTGGTTGCCTCATGAGAACTCATCCTGCAGAGTCACTCCAGCAGCCCAATTCAGGATGACTTGAATATCGATCAAAGGGATGATCCTTGGCAATCTTTCTTCTCTCATCCTGTGGCTCCAAAGACTGGGAAAATCTGTGAGCATCACTGGTCAAGAGATAGAGTAGATATGCCACTTGGGAAATTATTCTTCCAACATGCTGAGCATGGGCATCAGAATAATACTGAGAGCTAATATTCACTGTGCACTTTCCATACGCCAGGTACTGTTCTAAGTCCCTCTGTGTTCATTAGCTCATGGCCTCCTTTGGAGGTCAGCGCTGGTACCATCCTGAGTTTACAGATGAGAAAGCTGAGGTGTGTATTAGGTGACTTGTCCTAAACTACCTGGGAGGGAACAGTAGAGTCAGGATTAAACTGAGGCCGTCTGCCTCCAGTGCCCACGGGCTTTGTTACAGCACTAAACTAGGTTTTTTAATCACTTTAGACAATATCTCTGTCCAAACGTCTGTTCTACAGATTCTCTCAGAGAACCTCGCTTTTGGAAATGCTAGAATTGGAGTTTTTTCCTTCCTCTGGCCACAAAGTGCCAAGAATGTATCAGGGGTACGCGATGATTGCCCAGAAACCACACAGCCTATCGTATGTCATTCCTCATAATTTATTTTTATGAGAATAGTTAAGTGGTATCAGCATTTTGTAAGCGTGTATTTATATTTGTTAATTTAATTTATGCAAATGCCTCATTTATGTAAATCATACACAGATCCACATCAGGATATCTTTAGTGAAATTACATGATCAAGATATTTAGGGATCTAACATATATAATCAGAGAATGCAAATCATTTTTACTGCATGTTCTTTATGCCATTAAGTTCATAAAACATCAACAGCTTGGTTTCACTGAAGCCCGCTTGGCAGTGTCTTGGTGCTTTGGTCTTTATTTCCTTCTTGCGCCATTTCCTTCTTCTTCGATGACCAGCTCAGGCCAGGGTGTTGCTGTGGTTGTTGTTTACTTGCTTAGTCGTGTCTGACTCTTGGCGACCCCATGGACTGCAGCACACCCGGCTTCCCTGTCCTTCACTATCTCCCAGAGCTCGCTCAAACTCATGTCCATTGAGTCAGTGATGCCATCCAACCATCTCATCCTCTCAGGCCCCTTCTCCTCCTGCCCTCCATCTTTCCCAGCATCAGGGTTTTTTCCAATGAGTCGGCTCTTTGCATCAGGTGGCCAAAGTATTGCGGAGAGACATGGAATCGCAACTGAAGCAACACTGGAAGCCCCCTATTTTCGTCCTCTTCTGAGAGGTGGGTGAGGTCACAGTGTCATAAACACAATACTGTGTGTAATAGCCGTCCCAGGGCTTCGGGCTTTATCCATCCTGGTAATGGTGCCCTCATTACCCCTTCGTGGTGCTGCTTGGCAGTTGTCATGAATAATAAGATAGGTAGTGAGGTTGCTTAGTCATGTCTGACTCTTTGCAACCTCATGGACAGTAGCCAACCAGGCTCTTCCGTCCATTGGATTTTCCAGGCAAGAATACTGGAGTGGGTTGCCATTTCCTTCTCCACATGAATAATAAGCCTACCCCTAAATCTAGACCGTCTGTTCTGAGTTTCTGGCATGTTGCTTCAATGGGAGGTGAGATTTTTTAATCTCATTTCCATGACTTTATATCTGATTCTGGGATGGGAGAGATATATTTAATACTGCGAGCCTTAAGAATTGAAGATGGTCAAGGGTGGTAGGGATCACTGTTTGCACTCATGCTAGTAAGACAAGAAAATGGGAGTTAGGGGAAGACCTGACATGATCTTCCAGTGATCACATCTCAAAATCCAGAACATTCAGCTGTGCACCTACAAGAGCCAACATGCTTTTTGCAGTGGAAGCTGAAAATGTCACCTTCACAGTAAAAACTTATTATCCTCCCCAGCTGTCTTCCCCACTCCCCTATGTTACTTATGGGAACCATTGACCACCACTAAACATATACATAAATCCTTGTTTCTCCTCACCCTGGAGCCTGCTACATAGGGTTGCCCTTATGAGAAGCAATGAAACAGCATTCATGGAGCATGTGTCTTTCTGGCCTTCCTTTTGTAGCTCACATTTGGAAATCCTGTTGATTTTCTGATGATAACATCTGTGAGTGTCTGACGTGTCTCTATGGGTCATCCAGGCGCCCTGATTTTATGTCAGTTTCAGGGGCCTGGAAGACAACTCTGCCCTCAGGACTCAGAAAAATTTTTTGTATATCCCATGGCCTGTATTTTCAGCTAGTATATCCCTTATATATCATCCAAATTTGGAGAAAATCTAACAGTTTTTGTGTAAATTGGATTATAGACAGAAACAATTTGAATGTAGATTGTATCTCTACTAGAGTAAGCACTTAGTAGACTTTTTAAAGAAAGTCACATCACCATCATTTGAGCTATTCACAAAGGAATTTCCAACCTACCCCGAGTTCCTGTGGAGGGGTGGAGGGTGGGCAGCTGAGGGCATAGCTACTGGTTCTCCATGGAAAACAACACAATATTCATACTTTTCTAAATGGAAAGATCATCTGCTTTTAGCTCAGACCCTAAGAGACGTGCAGAAATGCAAATGAGGACAGGGGACCCTGGGCCATTGGATCAGGACTGCAGCAAATGACACTTGCTGCCCTCGGGAGCCAGAAGGCAGGCAGCCTCCACATGCAGCCCTTAGTGGGGATGAAGGGAGCCTCCCCGCTCCTACAGCCATGGCCAAAGATGGTACGTGAGCTCAGTCGCTCAGTCATGTCTGACTCTTCACGGTCCCGTGGACTATAGCCCGCCAGGCTCCTCTGTCTGTGGGATTCTTCAAGCAAGAATACTGGAGTGGGTTGCCATGCCCTCCTCCAGGGGATCTTCCCTACCCAGGGATAGAACCCATCTCTCTTATGTCTCCTGCACTGGCAAGTGGGTTCTTTAGTGGTACCTAGGAAGCCCCAAGGATGGTATACAGAGTGGCAATCGAGTGTTTGAGAAATCGGAGGTACAGAGCTTGGTCTCTGTCTGAATCAGATAAACAGTAGCCTGAATCTTAGCTGCTTCTTAGTTTTGTCCTTTTCTTTCTGCTAGCCAAAATTCCTGTCTCTCCTCTTCATCTGGTCAATTTCCACTTATCATGAACATATGTCGATTGCCACCTGCATCTCCCTCCCTCCCTCCCTTCCTTCTCTGGGCTGCTCTTAATAGTGACCAGACCTTCCAGCACACTCTCCCCACCACACTTCTGTAATTGCCCATCCAGTCCTGGGCACGTAGAAGTCATTTAACAAACACTTATTGACTTGGTGGGTGAATGTTTCTGTGTTTGTCTTCTATGCCCCTTGGAGCTGTGATTTCCTCAACAGCACAGACCATCTTAGCCAACTCTGTCCCCAGAACCCTGCATGTGTTTTGGGCAGAAAATATGTTTCTGAACAACTGAGTGAGTTCTCTTAAGATGGTAAGTACACAGAATTCTCAGAAAATGGTCATCCATAGCATATTTGGGCTAAAAGGTTTATTTTTAGGGGAGAGAATTGGGAAACAGCAATTTTTTCCTGAGAAAACTGGGAACATTTCCACCACAATTTTAGCAAAAGAGTACAGTTTTTTTGTTTTTTATTTTTTTTAAATAAATATACCTTGGGAGGGAATGTGACTTTGCCTGGACCTGCCTCACACTTCAGCGATGATTGTTTGTTATAAATAAACATATGCATCATTTATTTTTAGCCTTTTATAATCTCCTTTGGGCTCTGCTTTCTCAGCAAAGGTCAAGAAATAAGGAAATAAATGATGTTTTGGAAGTCAGTTCTCTTTCCTGGGAGAGCTCAGGTGGCGAATGGCAGCCTACCTGCCTTCAGCCTCTGGCTCCTAACCTCTCACTGATTGTTTTGTGTATCCTTACAAGTCAGTGAATCTCAGGAACCGCATCTTGGTTCAGTTTTTGTACAGAAGAGTGATTAAATATGACTAGAACATTTTAATCCAAGGAGATCTGTTCTCTAACTAAAAAAAGAGGATGGTTCACAATTTCCACACTTGCTTCCCAGAGTGGATTCATTTTCAATGAGGAGCCAGCATTGTCTTGTCACTGAGCCTCCATGAGCTGCTGTCAGTGGATGGGCATCTGTCTTATTCCTTTTCCTTTCCTGTTTACATTTTTTTTAATGTAGAAAACTTGTATCTTGCTTCTGCTAACCTTCTGACTGCAGGCTAAACAGATAATTGGAATTTTAACATATATGACCAATACGAAGTATAAGAAAAGGCAGTTTTGACATTAGTCAATGCCCAGTTT
This sequence comes from Madoqua kirkii, assembly GCA_006408675.1. Lineage (NCBI taxonomy): Eukaryota > Metazoa > Chordata > Mammalia > Artiodactyla > Bovidae > Madoqua > Madoqua kirkii. The sequence continues at coordinate 25,093 of SJYC01085954.1, read as the reverse complement.
TGGTCTGAGTTGTAAACACCAGTCAAGTAGGTTTCAGCAACCCCATGTAGCTCACCCAGAGCAGCGTTAATCCAGGGGGAGGAGGATGCAAAGTCTAGTCCAAGTCCAGTCTCCTCTGCAAAGTGCCATCTCTCTTGGACTTGACTGAAACTTCTGAGCTTCCCTGGATGCAGAGAGGTGGGTGGTTTGTGGTCCTAGCATCTAGGTAGGAGCTGTTTGGGACTTCCCAGGTGGCACTAGTGATAAAGGACCTACCCGCCAGTGGAGGAGATGTAAGAGACCCAGGTTTGACCCTGGGTCTGGAAGACCTCCTGGATGAGGGCACAACAACCCACTCCAGTATTCTTGCCCAGGAAATAGCATGGACAGAGGAGCCTGGCAGGCTAGTCGGCTTGCTCGCCCACCAGTGGCCCAGCAGGCTACTGTCACCCACCAGGCTCTTCTGTCCATGGAATTTTCCAGGCAAGAATACTAGAGTGCGTTGCCATTTCCTTCTCCAGGGGATCTTCCCGGCCCAGTGATCGAACTTGGGTCTCCTGCATTGCAGGTGGATTCTTTACCAAATTGGTTATCACCCAATGCAAAATAAAAAGTTTAAAAAAGGAAACATCTTTGATGGCTTTAGTTCAGAAACTGATCCCTACAGTTCCCTCCTACACCCTCTTCCTTACTCTCTTCTGTGGTCATGGAGCACGGACATCACTTGTATACAACCAGCGCTCAGAGGGTAAAGCATCTGCCTTCAATGCAGGTAGACCTGGGTTCGATCCCTGGGTCAGGAAGATCCTCTGGAGAAGGAAATGGCAACCCACTCCAGTACCTTTGCCGGGAAAATCCCATCGACGGAGGAGCCCAGTAGGCTACAGTCCACGGGGTCGCAAAGAGTTGGACACGATTGACCGATTTCAGTTTACTTTACTTTCAGCACTCAGAGGGGAAGAAGCAGGATAGACAGAAGCAGATTCTCTTCCCTTGACAGGACTGCCAATGGGCTGAGAACCCAGAGGTCACTGTAACCATCCCACTCCCCCAGAGCTAGATGCCATCAGCAAAAAAAAAAAAAAAACACTCCAGAAAAAAAAAACCTCTGAATGAACAGTGTTGCACATCAGCGAATCTGTGATTCATACATATTCAGAAGGAAAGTGAGTGAAAAACCAGCGTTTCAGACGGCTTTACATTTTCAAATTAAGTTAATAAAATAAGATTTCCAATGTAATGACAAATTAATTCTTCTTTTCATAAGTTTATTAAAATAAGCGTCTCCTATCTTCTAACTAGCGCTGACATATGCTTACATAGATACATCCCACCCAGTAACCTAATCTCCCAGCAATCTTGAAGCAATTAACTCCTTCTAATCTTGAGCTAACAAAGCCCACCATGCCAAAGGCCTCTGAGAGTGCCCCTCCAAAGCTCGCTTGGCAGCCTCCCTCCAGCTCTGCTCAGAGGATCCGAAGAGGGTGAGCCCAAGTGGTCCATCCCCCTGATTCCTCCGAAACAGCCAGATGAGTCATCGTAGATCACAAGATCTTCATTAACTCCTTAGTTCTCTGCTAATTAACACAAAAAGAATGAGTTGAATGCCTGACAGGCAATGACTGACCCACTGCTTGGTGGTTAATGGGATGCAAATGATATCTAATGAGGGTCTCTCCTTGTAGCGTGGGCAGCTGGCCTACTATTTTTGTTGTGGATTTTCAAGAGTGGGAGCTCCGTGCAAAGAGTGTACCTAATAATTTAAACTGCAGCTGAGTTTGTGACACAAAGTCCATGTATTCATGCAAGTCCTACACATAGCAGAATTATTTAAGCTGGTAACTACAAGCTTTAACAGAAAATACAATGATTTAGGAGGGGAAAAATAATACAGCCCAGGCCCTTCCAAATGAAGCATAATATCTGTTGATTCTGTTAAGTTCTGTGATGCATTTTGGATTTTGTTTTAATGTGACAGCGGCAAGCATATTACCAAAATTTTGCTGTTTTGTTCATCCTGACATAGATAGCCTTGGCAATCTATTAGAGTTTTTGAATGCTGGCTGCAGAAACCAAAAGTCTCATCCTCAAAGATTTGTTTTAGAATACAAGGAAAGAAATCAGACCAAATCTGACTTGTATGTTATTAACAAAATGTAAATTCAATAAGGGGGTTTGAGCAATGAGGTCAACAATGTAGACCAAAGAAGGAATTTTACTACTTATTGTATCATTTATTAATTATAATTAAGTGACAGACTTATAAACAAGGGCATAAATGTTTAAAAAGTTTTAATGAAGATACATTCTTTTTTACTCAATACCACCCCCTTAACCGGGATGGGGAAGACTCCATTAAAATTCTAAATTCTTTTCTCAATTCAGATCTTTAAGAACCTTCCTTTTTACTAATACATTGAGTTGGTAGCTGACTCATTGAAGAGACCTAGCATTGTCATATCAGTCTACTCTAAAGTCTGGTTTAAGAACAAAAAGTAGAGAATGGTTATCATGAAATTCAAAAGAATTATCACTCTATAAAATCAAGTCTCTGAGTTTGGACAATATCCAGACCCATCTTACAGGTACCCGTTAAGTTTTTCAATGACTAGAACCTACTGGGCATATGAATAGTTCAAATTTATGTATTCTATGAACTTTCAAATTTAATGACAAGCAGTTTCTTGCTTTTTAATGTGAGAGAATCAGGGAAAAAGAGGAAATCTTGGTTGTCAAAATTATTAGTTGTTGCTTGACATTTGAAAGGAGTTTCTGGAAAGGTGATTTCCCCCAAATTGCAAACTTCTAACCTCTTTTAAATTTCAGGATCAGTTAGTGATACCTTTACTTCTTCTTCTTTATGGAATTTTTCTTGAACCCAGTCTCAGTAGATATTTACCCTCCTTTGCATTCTGTAGACAGGCTTCAGGTCTTTGGAGAAGCTGCTCCTTTGTCCTGGAATCCTCTGCTTTTGATCTTCTCATGGCCCCTAGTGCTCTTTCAGGTAGGTCTCAGCTTAAAATGTCATCTTTACAAGTTGGACGGACACTTGAAGCAGCCCCTGATCACCTCCACCCCATCTGCCAGCATCAGTTCAGGACCTGTCTTCTTCTGTGTTCTCATTGTTGTTCAGCGTCTGCCTCCCCAGTGGTCTGTAAGCTCCCAGAGAGCAGGGCCCTTGCTGTCACTGCCATTCCCGGAAGATGGAGAGTGCTTGGTACTCAATAGAACCTCAGTACACGTCTGTTGAATGACAGGATGCTGGGTGCTCCTTCCAGAATGCAGGGACCTTTGCACTTCCGTGATCTTGATTGTCTGTTTTCTCCTCTCCTCCCTCCTGGGGGAAAGCCCTACTCAGGCTTCAAGACTCTGTTTAAGGTACCCTCTTCTTCACAGCTTGTCCCTAAAGAAGAATTCAGATCCCCATCCTTACTGGGATTAAACCAGGAGGGCACTGACTTCTGATGGGTTACATGTCTCTTATCTCCTTGGCTGCCCTCTGAGCTCACAGAGGCTGGGAGTCTTACCTAATTTTACTTTGAACCTCTCACACCAAGCACAGTGCCAGGAACTTGAAGGTCTTCAAAAAGAAATGAGTTGAACAATGAACCTACCCCTATTTCAAGGAGAAGGCCTTTCACCAGGAAACTCTAGCGTAAGTAAACATCAGAGAGACAGAGCTATTCATAGGTCATGGCTTACTTCATTTCTAGTTTCCATAACTCTCTTCTAGGCATCCCCATTTTACAGATAAGGAAACTGAGGTTCCAACAGATTAAAGAACAAGCCCTCAGTGCTCAGGAAATATGGAACTTTGGTGGGATCAGAATCTATTTGGAAAGGAGGTCAAGTCCTAGACTCCTTTTGCCAAATTTAAGTATATTTTATTGAACATTAACACTAGCTCACCAGTCTGTTAGCTTCTTGTGAGAAGTTCCCTATGGATATTGATTTCTGTATTGATTCTGTGTTGGTTGTGCAAACGAGCAAAGAGCAGGTTTTATTGTTAAGAGTAAGCAGAGTTAGTGGGATTGAGTTACTAGTCTGTGTTATTATATTTTAAACTTTTATTTCCACAAATTTTAATGCATTCCAACTCCTTAGAATTGGGCAAATGGGACAGAAAAAATAGGAGAGGAGGAAAGAGGAAAAATTGGAAGAGAAAAGAAGGGTGGCTAGGCTAGTGGTAGAGTGTTAGTAATTTGCACGCCTTTATATGAGACCGAGTGAGCCCTTGAAACTCCATCAACTTCTGTGGCTTTGGGGAAGTCTGCCTCAGTGTCTCCATCTGCATTAAGGCATTCCTAGCATCTGCTTCAGACAGCTCTGCAGAAATCAGGAAATGAGGGGAAAGGACATTTTAAGTAGAAGTTGTTTTAGAAAAGAACATTTAAAAAATAAATATGTGGATCCATAGTACCATTATGGGACCTTCCCTGGTGGTTCAGTGGTAAAGAATCTGCCTGCAATGCAGGAGATCTGGGTTCAATCCCTGGGTCAGGAAGATCCCCTGGAGAAGGGAATGGCTACCCACTCCAGTATTCTTGCCCAGAGAATCCCATGGACAGAGGGGCCCAGTGGGCTACAGTCCATGGGGCTGCAAAGAGTTCAACACAACTGAGCAACTCACACTAACTGTGCCATTATTGTGACCAGCTTCACCTTCTGAAGCTTTCACCAAGTCTTTGGCACTGTTCTTAACCAAGCAAGCAGCAAAATTCCCTTGGCAAAGTCCATTCCCACCCCACATGAGTCTGGCAATCAGACATCCTGGGGAAGGTGGCTTGGAATCTGGAGACAGAGGCCTACTCTGGTGACAATCTGAGTTTGGCTGATAAGCCAGTCTGAATCATGGAGGCAGTGTGATTTGTAAAAGTTATAGAAAACTTTGAGACCTTCTCAGATGACGTTTATAAAAATGGCAGATTTTGGAGCTTCAGGGAAATGCATTTCAGAGTCAGGTACTTTAGACAAGTTTTCATGATCAGAGAGGCCTGGCATGTGCACAGAGTCTTGGGTTAGTCGTCTTTCTTATTTGAAAATTGGCTAAAGGCATGATCACGGCATCCAGGAGCATCTTATTCTAGAAGAGATATTCATGGATCCCACAATATTTGCCCACAGGCTACCACCCCAGGAACTTTGAGCATAAGTGATTTGGAGTCATCTGGGCTCCAGCTCTGTTTCCTCCTGCCCTTTAGATGCACAAGATCTGAGAGTGGATAAAGTGCAGTCAACTTAGTTACCAGTGGCCTTTCATTATTAGTCCCCTAAAAAAACTATAGTTACAGATGAATGACAAGGAATATACACCAAATACAAGAATGTGAATTATGTGGTATTGAAGCCCACAGTGTTCAGGGAAGAAAAAAACTAAATATGTGAGAAGGACTAATCCCAAGCAAATAAAAATTCTGACAATTGCCTTTTCAACCACGGGCTGCCAAGAGAGCTGTGAAAATGGCAGAGACTCAGTGCAAATCTTTCCCCCTTTTTATTTAAATGAAACATCCTTGTGTATTATACATACTTAGATGTCACCAATTTTGGAGGTAATCTTTTAGGTTAAGCATGTTCCCACATTAAACTGATAATTATCCTCCCTTCTCATCTTCTATCCCCCTGACACTCAGCATGCTGGATTTTTGCTTCATGTTTTATTTATGGGACAGAATTAATATGCAGATTCACAAAAATGTAAAAACTCATAATTATTCATAAAGGGCTTTTAGGTTATTTAGTACATTTTTATGAAACTCTGGTTTTGTGGGAACGTATGTTTGAAAGTTGTGGAAGTCAAAAAAGGTTGAGTCCTAGGATGAAATATAATCCCCAAGTGATCAAAATCTTTGAATAAAAGTATTTGTCAGTATTCATAATCTATATTTAAGTGAAATAATGGGCATTCATAACCTTGTAAATATATTCAAAACTGGCTTGGCAAGAGTGAAGTTCTTTTGATCACTAAGCAAAGGTAGCAAAAGACAGATTTTTTTGTTTGTTGCCTATCTGTACATTCTTAGGTGCATTTATTTACAAATATGCTCAAGTCTAAGAAAAATGAACAGCAATTGGAATTGGATATTCTAATCCTTCTGGAGTAAGCAGAAAGAATCAGATGGTCACTATTGATGGAGGTAACCGTGACAGCCAAGAACTGGGTAAGGAGCATCTGGGAACAGCGGCGTGGATGATGTCTCTACCCTTTCCTACCCAGCGATGACTTGGCTTCTTCAGTCCACTCAAGATTGAAAACATTTTGATGGTGAAGGCGCCTTGTTGAACAAACTCTGGGGAGGGTGGTCCAAAAGCATTGACCAAAGGATGCGTGTGTTTTGAGGATGTTCCTACTGGAAACATCTGGAAATGTAAGATAATCAAATGCAAGGGGTGAGAAGCCCATGGGTGCTTTGGAAATTCCTGTTTGCAATGGAGAGGCACTGGGAAATGGAATAGAAAGAGCATGGACTATGAATTTGGGACCTAGACCTAGAATTGAATCTCAGCTTTGACACTCACCAGCGGGGTGATCTTGGGCAAGTCAGTCAACCATTCAAGTCTTGGTTGACTGATCTGTTAGAGAGAGAGAGGGATAACACATACTTTCAAACAACTGTGAGATATAACAATATAATGGCTTTTAAAATCTCATACAGCACCTGGCACATAGTAGGCACTGAAGAGCCGTCAGCTCTATTTGTTATGCTGTATTAGTTTGCTCTAGACTTTTTATTAATATTTCAACCTTACGTGCACATATTTGCTCATACACAAAGATGAAGATCTACAATATCACCATGATCTTTACATTAAATGCAGCGATGGCTGAATGAGAGGTGCTAATCTATTTTCATTGCCTCATGCACATTAAATTATTTCTAATAATATCCTATTTACCAAAGGCTTACAAAACATAAATGTATATGAAAACAGAGCTATCTTAACAATTAGAATCATTCTGCCTGAGAGAAAAAAGAGAAAGGGTAATCCTCTTTCAGCAGCTTTACCATGGGTTTTGAGCACAGTTTTTATTGCATGCCCCCTCATGTTTATCTTCAGAGATAATACAATTGCATATTTGACATCCTTGAGGCTTTTTCTTTAGGAACACACTCTTCCTGGTGAGGGTCAGGATGGACAGAGGGCACAGGATAAAATGGGAGAATATCCCCCATTTTGTCATGATGGGCAGCTCTCCTATGAATGATATACAACAGCAGAAGCTAATTTTAAAATGACTCAATAAAAATACTGATAAATATTTAAGCCTCTTAAATACAGACATAACCTGCAGACATGACAGCCTGAGCAATGAGTTCCATTGATTTCATGAGAGTGAAATATCTGAATGAGCTCGCAGAGATTTCACTGGTCTGTTGAGTGAGCAAAAATGTCAGATATCTGTATTTTACCTGATTTCTCCTATTTTCCTTTCCTAACTGGAAATGGCATCTAATGAGGAAATCTGAGTCATTCTGAAGATAATGCAATTGTATTACTTCATGGAGAGGAAGTTACATAGATTTCTGATGGCCACATTTGATTAACCTGTTTGGTGCTGATATTAATATTATATAGCATGTTCATGTATAATATTTACATTCTTATCCACCCCCAGTCAATTGACAGCTTATTTTCACACTAGACTGAAGCCCTGCTGTAGTAGGAAATTCTGTTGACTTTTGAGAAGGCTAATCCCATCATGGTTTGGAGGAATATACGCCATAAACTGTTCTGCCTGCAGTATGGGAGACTGGGGTTCCATCCCTGGGTAGGGAAGATCCCTTGGGGAGGGAATGGCAACCCATTCCAGTATTCTTGTCTGGAGAATCCCCATGGGCAGAGGAGCCAGGAGAGCCACAGTCCATGGGGTCACAAAGAATTAGACACAGCTGAGTGACTAAGCACAGCACAGCACACCATAAACTGTGGGGAATAAAGTCAGTATCAGTATTCTTCACTCTGAGTTACTGCAGCAGACACTTAGCATGGGTTTCAAAGTGAAAGTGAAGTCACTCAGTTGTGTCTGACTCTGTGACCCCATGGACTGCAGCACACCAGGCTTCCTTGTCCATCGCCATCTCCCGGAGCTTGCTCAAACTCATGTCCATTGAGTCAGTGATGCCATCCAACCATCTCATCCTCTGTGGCCCCTTTCTTCTCTTGCCCTCAGTCTTTCCCAGCATCAGGGTCTTTTCCAATGAGTAGGCTCTTCACATAAGGTGGCCAAATATTGGAGCTTCAGCTTCAGCATTAGTCCTTCCAATGAATGTTCAGGATTGTTTTCCTTTAGGATAGACTGGTTTGATCTCCTTGCAGTCCAAGGGATTCTCAAGAGTCTTCATCAACACCACAATTTGAAAACATCCTTGCTGTTACCTCTTGGTTTTCTCACTGGCTTTTCCTTCCTGCAACTTCCCAAAGCTCCTTTCCCACATGGTGATATTGATGGTATTACCAGGTTTCCAGGTGTCCTCAACTTAAAGCCAGAGTATCATCTCTGAGTCACCCCCAGACAGCTCTGTGGACACATCTCTCCCATCCTTCCATCACCTTCTGTCATTTCCTCAGTTCTCTCCTGCTGCCAGACACAGACTTTCATCAAGTGGGGTCTTTGATTCCAGCTGCCTCCACAGCTGCATCTAGAACCCCTAAACCCCTCCACCAGATCCATCAGCCTCCTCCTCTTTCCTTCTCTACCAGGCACCTGCACAGCTTAAGAGACCAGAGTTCAAGTGTCTGCTTGGTTGGCAAGCTGCCTTTATAATATCCAACCATCTGGAATCCAGCACACTGGTTCATCTTTGTTACATGTTGTAAATTGTAGGCACTATATCTTTTAAAATTTTCTGTAAAACCCAGTATGACAGTAGGTAAAGGAAGGCTTTTGATATGAAGTGGCCATCTGAAGATCACAGTAAATGTTTTTTGAAAGTGATTTTTTAACTTCACAACTCATTCAGTCACTAAGTCCTGTTCCACTCCTTCCGACCCTGTGGACTGCAGCACGCCAGGCTTCCCTGTCCTTTGCTATCTCCTGGAGTTCGCTCAAATTCATGTGCATGAAGTTGGTGATGCGTCTAGCCATCTCATCCTCTGCCATCCTTTTCTTAACTCATACCTGAGAACATTTCCCTTGAGAAAAAGAGAAGCATGAAAAGACCTAAACTCTCATTGAGTGTCATTCCAACCCAAGTCCCCACACTCAAGATGGCCACTTTTGTATTTGTGTGTTAGTGGGGGTGGGGGTAAGGGGTACTGTTGCCTTCCAGACCTTCTTCTATATATTTGCATATGCATATATCACAGGGATTTTTGGTGCAGCTGTTTGGGGGAAATAGTTCCTCTTTCTTCTAAAGTTAAACACTGTCTAGGTGATGAATTTCACAGCTTGAGCAACTTCCTGCCTGAAATTTACCATACTCTGTTGCTCATGTGTCTTTGTCCCTGTGACCATCCTTCTATCTTTGCTCTTAACACAATGCACATCTTGGATGCAAAACTTTGTAATCTTTAGAACATGGTAGCCGTATGTAGGATATTATAGAAAGTAACTAAGGGACTTCTGCTGTTGTTTGCTTGTTTGGAGGAACTGCTTTTCCATTTCAAACACTATCACTGCAAAAGCTATAAAGCTCCAAGGATGCCTCTGAAAGGCTGGGCTGACTGCAGCCTAGCCCTCTACCCCCACCCCCATCTCCCAACGTGTTATAAAGAAGTGACTGGATCCACTTGCCTTTGAGAGAAATCGCTTGTATCCTGATGAAGTGCTCAATAATTCTGTGGTTGGAAGCTGAACTCTGGATCCCAGAATCAGCCAGCTCGTATTCATCCCCCTCTCTAACCAACTGCAGGGTCTTGGAATTTAATATACTTTCAAGTGAGTTTTAGTACGTGTGACATTTTTTAACCAAAAGCAAGTTCAGAGGAACTGCAGTTTGGTGAGACAGTTCTCAAGATGTGCTGTTGTGTCTTAATGAGATCCTGATCTCAAAGGTGAGGCAGTACAACCTCGGGCTTAATAAGGATGCAAATTTCTCACTTCCCTCTAGAAGCATGGTAGCTAATGAATTTAGCTAAAAGAAGCCCCCAAAACCCATCAGATGCAGAGAGTTTCCCTCATACAATGGTTAAACTGAGCTAATGATGTTCATGAAAATTACCCAGTACTTTTCCTATCTAATGTGGTCAAGTTACTTCGAGGCCCCCAGTTTTACCTACCCCAAGGGAAGGAGGGACAGTGATAGTATCATTCCCCTGAAAGTGTTGGGTTTCTGTTTATTTTCAACACAGGCAGCTGGTAAGTAAATTTATCCTCAAAAGGAGTGACCCTTTTAATGGTTCTCGTTTACCTGGGGAAAAAAAAAGTAACTCATTTATACTCACTTAGCCTTAGTTCCCCATTCTTGGTCCCAACTGATATACCTGGGAAATGCTTTTCACCAACATTGTCAAGTTTAGTTCATTGGTGAGAGCTGCCTGGATTGAGAGTGTGGCCGAGGGCCACACCAGGGCTCTGTGGAAATGCATGGTGTGATTGATTAGTGGTGTCTGGGGCCTAAAGAAGGGGTCTGGAAAGGACTGTTGTTTTATATTAGCTGTTGCTCTTAGTTACCATGGGATTCATTTAGCCCATGGATTTAGTCACACTTAAGCCCTTCATTTTGGACAACAGATAACGTCAGTCTTGGCATTTTTGAGTTCCTCTAGAAGGGACCTCTTGAAAATCTAGAGATTTAAGAATTTCTAAACACTGCATTGATCCTTAGAGAAACGACAGAGCTAAGGCAGAAAGAAGGTGTGTTCAGGCGACCCTGGAAATTAAGGCCTGGCCTGTTTATTTGAAAATGCTGAAGCCTGCCTTTTCTGTGCTCTCAAATCTTAGCTTTTCTTTGGGAAATTTTTTGAAATTCCCTGGGTATAGTTAGCAATGTTCCAAAGGGTGCTCACTTACACTTCGTGCTAGCAATGATGATTCTAAGACCTATCCCTCTGCGTCAGATGTTCTGGGTAAAGGCCTGAGAATCTGCCTTTCCATATATTCTCCCCCTCAGTTCAGTTCAGTTCAGGCACCCAGTCGTGTCTGACTCTTTGCAACTCCATGGACTGCAGCACTCCAGGCTTCCCTGTCCATCACCAACTCCCAGAGCTTGCTCAAACTCATGTCCATTGAGTCAATGATGCTATCCAACCATCTCATCCTCTGTCGTCCCCTTCTCCTCCTGCCTTCAATCTTTCCCAGCATCAAGATCTTTTCCAGTGAGTCAGTTCTTCACATCAGGTGGCTGAAGTACTGAAGTTTCAACTTCAGCATCAGTATTTCCAATCAATATTCAGGACTGATCTCCTTCAGAATGGATGGGTTGGATCTCCTTGCAGTCCAAGGGGCTCTCAAGAGTCTTCTCCAACACTACAGTTCAAAAGCATCAATTCTTCGGCATTCAGCTTTCTTTCTCCTTCCCCAGGCAGAACCAAATACATAATTTGTGTGACTCAATACAAAATGAAAATTTGGATCCTCTTATTCAAAAAATTATTAAAATTTAAAAACAGTGTCAACAGAGCATTAAACCAGGTAGGGAGTGGGGGCAGGCTTCTAAGAGGAAGCTGGCCTGCTCCCAAATTATTCTGATGTGTACCAAAGTGTTAGAATCCTGAATCAGTACTTTACCCAGAAAGACTGAAGTGAGACTATTCAGTTCATCCATCCCTCCCAAGTGGTGGGGGTGGGGACGAGGATGGGTCAATGTCAAGTAAATTCTCAACACCCTCCAACAGAGAACTGTGTGTGTGCTAAGTCACTTCAGTCGTATACAACTCTTTGTGACCCCATGGACTGTAGTCCTCCAGGTTCATCTGTCCATGAGATTCTCCAGACAAGAGTACTGAAGTGGGTTGCCATTCCCTTCTCCAGGGGATCTTTCCGACCCAGGAACTGAACCCGGGTCTCCTGTATTTCCTGCATTGCAAACGAATTCTTTACTACTGAGCCTCTTGGGAAGCCCCTAATAGAGCAGTGGAGGCCGAGAATTCCCCAGCCCTACTTGGCACCCTGTAAGAGCTCCACCAATAACAGCATTTAGCTGGTTTCTAAAATCTTAGCTCCCCTCTAAATATTCCCAGCTTGATGGCATGGAAAACTCATGGCTGTTTTCATGGGATCCTCCTTGCCTCCTGACTCACTCAATGAGTTATCTAACCAAAAACCAAACTAAATAAGGCCTGCAATTCAGTAGACTACCAGAGAATTATTAGAAATCCATTTATACACCGATTCCTAAGGCTCATTTGTTGGACTATCCAGTATAACTGCCACCGCTGAAACCATTCACCACCTATACTGTGTTTGAGCTCTACAAAAAGGTTTGGAATTCAAGGTTCCACTTCTATAATAAAGATATTGGTTATTAACTTATTTAGTGCCTTCATTTATAGAAGCAGCAGACACAGAATTCTAAGACTTCTTAATATCTTGCTTTTAATAATCTCATTGTTTTTGTACTTTTTTTTTTTCCTGCACAAAGCATATATTTGACCATGACTCTGCTCGTGTTCTTCCTAGTGCCTAGAGATAAAACGTCTTCCTCAGTTTTGCATTTCAGACTAATGCAGCTAATATTTTATGGCAGAAGATTGAAAAAAATCATAAACTGCAAAATAATAGCAAATTGTGATTAAAAAACCCAGTAACGAAAAGAAAATGAGAAGATGGCAAGTAGTTGCTCTGTATCCTGAAACCAAAGATATCCTCCTTGAGGAAGATCACAGTCCATATTTTTTGGTTTGTAAGTGAGAAATAATGAACTCAAGCCTTTAAAAGCAAAAAAAAAAAAAAAAAAAAAAGGTGCGGGGGGCAGGGGGGAGAAGGAAGATAAGAAAAAAAGAAATCTTGCTGCACTTGAGTTGTTAATCCAGGTCACTGGGAGGGACCTGGCTTCTCTGTTCCTTTCGGTTCCTCGCCTCCCCCTTCCTCAGTTTCCTGTCCTGAGACAGTATCTTCTTGTGCTGTCGAAGATAGCTTTTACAAGTCCAGGTACAGTCCATATTTTTTGGTTTGTAAGTGAGAAATAATGAACTCAAGCCTTTAAAAGCAAAAAAAAAAAAAAAAAGGTGCGGGGGGCAGGGGGGAGAAGGAAGATAAGAAAAAAAGAAATCTTGCTGCACTTGAGTTGTTAATCCAGGTCACTGGGAGGGACCTGGCTTCTCTGTTCCTTTCGGTTCCTCGCCTCCCCCTTCCTCAGTTTCCTGTCCTGAGACAGTATCTTCTTGTGCTGTCGAAGATAGCTTTTACAAGTCCAGGTGCCCACTTAACAGACCCAGTGGATGGAGGGAAGGAAGGAAGGAAGTTGCTCAGTCACATCTGACTCTTTGCAACCCCATGGACTATACAGTCCATAGAAATCTTCAGGCCAGAATACTGGAGTGGGTAGCCTTTCCCTTCTCCAGGAGATCTTCCCAACCCAGGGATCGAACCCAGGTCTCCCACATCACATTGCAGGCAGATTCCTCACCAGCTGAGCCACTTCTATCTCATTGCTCTAGAAAGACTTTAGAGGCTGATCCTCATTGGTCAATCTTGAGTCATATGTCAGAACCTATCACTATGGCCAGAGCTAGGTTTAATACTTTGAAACTTCTTGGAAAGCGTTTGCCCTCTTCATCCACCATCTCACTGACTAAATGAGATTTAGTCAATGATTTAGTCATCGATTTCAAAGGAAAATTTGAATGTTGCTATGAAAGGAAGTGGTGAGAAATGCTCAGGGGTATATGCAACAGAGATCCACCAAAGGAGATGCCAACCTGAAATCTGATGAGAGGAATCTTGCAAAGAGTGGGGTGGGAAGGAACATTCCAGACAGGAGCGGTAGGAAAAATTGATGCTTAAAAGAAACTAATAAAAGGTCATTGTATGTGAAGGGTAGTGAGCCAGGGCACCAGTGACTTGACATGAGTTTGGAGAGATCAGCAAGGATTAGAACTTTAGAATATTTTAGACCAAGGGCATAGAGCCCATTATGACTCTTCCTTTTCATAATATATGACAGAGTTGTTTAGAGATCTTTTAGAAAAATATCTTATTTAAATTTACTAGATTTTTGACATTTTAGCTACTCTGTTCCAAAAGGGACAGACTACCTTAAAAGTGCAAAACAACACATCATCACATTTGACTTGGAGATGTTTGATGCTAGCTAACCAACTATTTAAGAAGCTTTTGATTTCAAGATGTAAAGACTCCACCAGGCTGTTACTGTTTAGACCAATTTAGACCTTCAATCTTTTAAATTTGCACAAAAATTCTAAATGCATTACATGCTGCTAAGACTTTTCAGATTCAACCGGAACAGGGGCATTTTATTTCCTGAGGATATGGAAGTTTGCTTGTATTAGCTGTATTTAGAAAATTATTCAAAAACTTTCTAAGTCTGACTGAGCCAATCTGGATTTTGAACACTTGCTATGATTTCAGCATTTCATCTGTTTATTTCTTAATATCTAGCCAGATTAGACTAAAGTCTTTTCATCTCGAACGGCATGGCTACGCATTAAAATGATGGAAAGAAACTGACTTGACAACACGTCAACATGTGTGTATGTGTGTGTGTGTGGCTTTTTGTCACCAATCAGATCACCCTTTTCTTATTAATTGAAAAACACTTATATTGAAAACAACGAAGAAAACAAAACAGAATGAAATTGTATGTGACTGACAGCTGGTTTCCTTGGGAGGTGGCTTTTGTGACATAGAACTTTGCACAGATATGCCAAGCACAAGAGGACTGAGCTAGCAGACCTTATAAGCTGGCATTGCTTCATTCATATATTGTTACTTTTGCCCATCTTGTTCCCACTGTGTGCTTTTGTCAGTTTCTCTTGCAAGAAGGCAGAAGCCCCATAATGATCTATTATGAGCTTTTTTTTCACTAGAGATTTATTTTGGTTTTGTTGTTGTTATACTTAACATAACAGATGTTCCAGCATTTCTTTTTTCACATAATACCACTTTGAGTCTCATGTTATCCTTAAAACCCTACAAAATTTTAGACAGTCCCTCTGAAATAGTTTCCTCCTCCTTCAGAATTTTATCTTCAAGAGGGTCTTTTTCTCACTATTTGTAATGGTATATTAAAATGAAAGCTATGTAGAAAAGGAGCTGTTTACTCATATGCTTTCTAACTTTGGTATTAACTGCTGTTCAAAGATAATGAACCCAAGGCTGGAGTCAGAGAGTCTACATATCTACTAAAATGGAATAAAAACATTCCTTTTGACTTCCACTTCTGTCCCCAATTTGTGAGCAGGACTGCATAGTGATAGTGGATTCACTTACGAATATTCTAGAAACCAGTTGCAGGCCTGGTTTTAGTAGAATGTATTTGAGCCATACGTAGTCAAATGCCTAAGTACACTCTCTGTGCTCTTCTAGGAAAGTGAAATTGAGCTCTTATTTAAGGATCCTTTAGTTACTAGACTTAGGACACTCCGACCTGGATGGCTTCCCAGATTGCCATCACCTTGTCTCGGATGCATTTCAAGACTAAGGTTTATCCAGAGCCAGCCTAGGGGTTGACCATCAGGCCCAACCTCCCCCACAGCGGTCTACACAGTTATTGACAGGCTGCAGTCGGCTTCCCGAGCTAATGGTAGAGTCACCTGACTCTGCCCTCCCGGGCAAGGTGAGGGCCCCCCCTTGCTGTGTTTGTGTTCTATCACCAATGAGAACAGCACAATGTAAAGTATCCTCTAATGTGCTAAAAGCCTCCCTGAAGGATGGGTAAACAAACAAAGCATTAAGTTGCCTTTCAAGCCAATCTGTCTCTCTCTCCTAATTGTGTGGAGAACTGATTGACAAAATTGATGATCCTTAGGATCAGTTTCCTCCTCATAGGTCATTACCCAGCACAAAAGATCCAAGGGCCACAGGTTAAATTCCAAACTCATTGTTCAGCTAGTCAATGGACTGACACCAGCCTCCCTCGGATTGTTCCCCACCTCTGCCCTCTAGGAGGTCTCTCAGCCACACTCTTCTACTCATGAGCTCACCCCACTGAGCCCAGGAGATTCTTTTTCTGCCACCTCCATCTGTAGCCCATACTGGACATAACTATCTGACCTTTGGCATTTATTGCTAATGCCCTTTTCATATTGTCTCTGTGTCAGGTAAGATTCTTTTGATGGCAAGTAACAGAAAATGCAAACCAAACTGACTTAAAAAAAAGCAAAGAAGGAAATAATTTGTTGGTTCTTGTCACTGAAATAATCTGGGTGCGGGGGGGAGGTGGGGTTCTGATTTCAGGCAAGTCTAATCCAGAGTTCAAATGCTGTGCCTGAGATCCAATTTTCCTCTTTCTGTTCCTGAGGCTTCCCCAGTGGCTCGGTGGTTAAAGAATCTGCCTGTAATGCAGGAGATGCGGCAGGAACCGCAGGTTTGATCCCTTGGCCAGGAAGATCCCCTGGAGAAGGAAATGGCAACCCACTCCAGTATTCTTGCCTGGGAAATCCCATGGAGAGAGGATCCTGATGGGCTACAGACAAACTGACTTAAAAAAAAGCAAAGAAGGAAATAATTTGTTGGTTCTTGTCACTGAAATAATCTGGGTGCGGGGGGGAGGCGGGGTTCTGATTTCAGGCAAGTCTAATCCAGGGTTCAAATGCTGTGCCTGAGATCCAATTTTCCTCTTTCTGTTCCTGAGGCTTCCCCAGTGGCTCGGTGGTTAAAGAATCTGCCTGTAATGCAGGAGATGCGGCAGGAACCGCAGGTTTGATCCCTTGGCCAGGAAGATCCCCTGGAGAAGGAAATGGCAACCCACTCCAGTATTCTTGCCTGGGAAATCCCATGGAGAGAGGATCCTGATGGGCTACAGTCCATGGGGTCTCCAAGAGTCTGACAAGACTGAGCAACTAAGTATATAGCACATATTCCTTAGTTCAATATCTTTGGTGTTGATTTCTTTCTGTAGTCCCACATGGATGTAAGGTGACTGTCAGTGGTTCCCAGGGCTCCAACTTTTCAGTTTCCTATGCAGTAGGAGACAGAAAGATCTGGGTACCTCACTCTCACTCAAAAGCTCCTTGATCATGGATAGGACAATATGGTGCACACATCAGCTTGATCCAAGCCATGTGTTCCAATCTCAAGCAGGGGGTGGAGTCAGATCCACTAGAAGCACGTGGACTGCAGGGTGGGGGAGGAGTGACTTCCTGAAAGGAGAAGAAAGAATGGATACTGTGAGCAGAGATGTAAATGTGTCCCAGGTAGAAGCTAATTTGAGGACAGAAATCTCAGCTCCTACTTCTGTGTTTTCCACAGGCTTGAGCACCATACCTTATATTTAGCAGGTGCCTCATGAGGGCATCAATTGTTTAATAACTTGCCTACATTCAATTTTGGACTAGTAGTACCAAAACCAGAAACAATAAACCCTTTAAAAAGTGTATCTAATCAAAACTTTGCCTTGATGTCTCTTGACTTTTGCCTGGCAAATGCCATCCATTTCACAGTGACGGTGACTGTAGACACAAGCTCTGTTTAGTTGCCATAAGTCTGGACAGGTGCCTGAAGCTGCCAAAGCAGATGGTCTGGCAGGATGCTGGTGGTTCCTCGGATGCTGCTGTTGTTGTTCCAACTCTGTGACTACATGGACTGCAGAATGCCAAGCTCCCCTGTCCTTCACTATCTCCCAGAGTTTGCTCAAAGTCATGTCCATTGAGTCAGTGATACTATCTAACCACCTCATCTGCCACCCCCTTCTCTTCCTGCCCTCAATCTTTCCCAGCATCAGGGTCTTTTCCAATGAGTCTGCTCTTTCAGTGGCCAAACTGTTGGAGCTTCAGGCTCAACATTAGTCCTTTCCATGAATAATCAGGGTTGATTTCCTTTGGGATGGACTGGTTTGATCTCCTTATAGTCCAAGGGACTCTCAAGAGTCTTCTCCAGCACAATTCAAAAGCCTCACTTTTTTTGCCTTCAGCCTTCTTTAAGGTCCAACTCCTCGGGTGAAGTTTCCTTTTACTACATGAAGTTTTCCATGTCCTTGAGAACAAACTGTCGGTGGTCTGTTGGCAGTGTGGGATGCTGACTTATTCTTTATCTCTGGTCATGGTAGAAAGATGCATTCCTCTTCCTATAGTGCAAGTTAGTTGGAAGGTACTGTTGGAAGTACTGGAACAGTACTGTGACTGAGATTCTAGATGATAGAGCAATAATATTTACTTAATTAGCAAAACATATCTGAACCCTGAACTGAGCTAAGTACGAGGAAAACAGAGGTGAGCAAAGGAGAAATGGCCTTTGTCCCCATAGACCTTGAGGACTATTTGCAGGGACACACATTCCTCAAGCTACCTGTGGACAGAGTACACAGTACTTCCTACCATCATTCTTACTGTATTTACAATGACTGACTAGTTTGCTGTTTAACTACTATTTCCTCTTTCAGTAGGCTGAAAGTTCCCTAGGTTCCTATTTGTATCTTGGATCCTTACTTTCAGGATAACGCTTACCACTGTCTGAGTGCTTAAGCAATATTTGTTGATGGAAAGAAAATTGAATGATTCAAATCATGAACCTATTTTATCTGCCTCTAGCATTGTACTTGAGTTGAAATAAAGCAGAATAATTTTCCTTTACTGATTTACATAAATAAATATGATAAAAGTTTACTTAACCTTTTCTAAAGG
Source organism: Madoqua kirkii (assembly GCA_006408675.1). NCBI lineage: Eukaryota > Metazoa > Chordata > Mammalia > Artiodactyla > Bovidae > Madoqua > Madoqua kirkii. Next base: position 6,430 of record SJYC01085954.1, on the reverse strand, counting down.
CTCATTGTACTCAAGATGATCAGAGTCTGTGCTAAAGGACTGACCTATCATTGTCTACTACTAAGATTCTGATCTATTTTAGTGAGAGGCAGGAACAAGAGATTAGATTCATTCATTCAGCTGATATTGATTGGGTACTTGCTAAACACTGCCCTGCTCTAGGACTAGACATGCAGAAGGAGCAAGGCCAAACCCTGGCCTTTGTGAAGCTTACAGTCTTGGAGAATTCTGTGCATGGAAAGAGTCTACGTATGTGGGGGAGTGACTTAGTGTCCCACGACTGCTGTGACAAATTATCAAAAACTTGGTGACTTTATTCTCTCACTGTCCTGGAAGCCAGAAGTTGAAAATGAAGGTGTCAGCAGAGTTATTCTCTCTGGAGCCTCTGAGGATAATCCGTTTCATGCCTCTCCTCTAGTTTCTGGTGTCTGGGAGCAACCCTTGATGTTCCTTGTCTTGTAGACATGTCATTCTAATCTTTGCCTCTGTCTTCAGTAGCCTTCCCTTCTGAGTCTCTCTCTCTTTTTTTTAAAGATATTTTTGATGAGGACCATTTTAAAACGATTGAATTTGTTACAACATTGTTTCTGTTTTATGCTTTTTGGTTTTTTGACTGAGAGGCATGTGGGCTCTTAGCTCACTGATCAGGGATGGAACATGTACCTCTGTGTTGGAAGTGTGGAATTTTAACCACTGGACCACCAGAGAAGTCCCAAGTCTCTGTGTCTCTGATCTGCCTCTTCTTTCTCTCAATGTCACCAGTCATTGGATTTAGGGTCCACCCAGATCCAGGGTGAGCTCATTCCGGGATCCTTCATGTAATTAACATCTGTAAAGATCCTATTTCCAAATAAGGTCCCACTCACAGGGACCTGGGATTAGGACCAGGACGTATCTTTTGGGAGGGAGAGGGGGCACTATTCAACTACCGTAGGGAATCTTGCTGAATCTCACCACTTGCCCTCCTAATGCTGGCCCCCCAGACCAGTGACTCTCTACCTGTTTTGACACCATGCCTTCCCTGGTCACCTACACTTCATGGATTGTTACTCAGACCTTCTCAACCTCGCACACCCCAGCCACCCTGGCTGTGGTTTCTAAGGCCTGGATCTAGCCAGTTCAGACAAAAAGAAAGGACTCAATGACCCACAGCCAGCAGTCATGGAGTGAGTGCCTTTAAAACTTCTCAAAATAAAAGAATGAAATAAAATTGATAAGACTTCCTTAGGCAGGTATCGCCTTGAGACATTAACAAACTTTAAATGTTTGTGACTTCAAAGGAGAAAAATAAGACGTTTTAGCAGGGAATGACTAGCTTCTGGTGGATAATTTGATGTTGTGCAACATTTTTAAATCAAAAGAGAGCAGATGAAAAATCTAGGGAATTATCTACAGCTGAGAAGTAGAAAGGCTGTGATCAAATTTCTGGGGCTGACCAAGACTTAACACTGAGATGTCAGATAAATTAGGCACCCACATCAGCTGCGGACCTCTCACCTAATTTAGAGAAGTGATATTCACAAACACTGTCAATATTTCTGAGTTTACAATCACACCTTTGACTGTTGACTTAAAGCATCTAGTTTGGTTCAGGCTACTTGTGATGTTTACACTTTGGAATCTATTATGCATAGAAAAATTAGGGATTATCTTTGACCTGGGTACCACATATTCTTATGCAAAACTAAGTAGGGTTATTTATTCATTTAATCAATTCCATATGTTTGCTATCATCATCACCATGTAGAGCAGATCTGATTTCTGCTGAGGTCAAACCAACATCGTCCTGTGTGTGGGGATGGTAGGTCTGATTGCGAACACAGATAGCCTGGTTGGCATTCAGACAGCGTTAAGCCTTCCTGACTTCTGCCACACAATGGCCTCATTTTTCCTGAGAGGTCATGTGGCACGCAAAGACAGAATTGAGAGATTTTCTTCTTTGTGAAAGTACAAGTTAGGTAATACGTGGGAAAGGTTTGACTTGGCATTTGTTTTTTTGCTCAACCTGGAGTAGGTGGAAGAAGAGAATACAGACATTGATGAAAAATGCCAGTAAGTATTGCAACAGGTGAAAGCGTGACCCAGAGAGATGACATTTAACTACAAAATCACACCAGCCTCAGTGACAACTGTGTTCCAAGCACTGAACTTGGCCCTAGTTCTGCAAAGAGGAATTCATTACCTATTTACCCCTAGTTCTCAGACAGACAGGCAGACACACACACACACACACACACACACACACACACACACACACACACACAGAGGGGAGGTTGGTAGGGGAGAAAGGACATACAAAGGCTAAGGAGATTTGTATGAAGAACCTATTAATTCTATGGAGTTGAGGCTGGAATGGAATTGAGGAGGAAAAGAAGAAAAAAACCAATTCAGAGACATATTCTATCTTTACGTTACTGGGCAAGGCCAGTGGAAACATTCCAAGCAGAAGAGATCCCTGAACAAGGCAAAACAGTGCAAGTCTAGGGTGTTCAGGCACCATGGAGCTTTTCATGTGTGTGGGGTACATGGGGCAAAGGACTGGGGGTGAGGGACCAGGGCAGTGATTTGGTAAGAAACCCAAGAAAGGAAGTAAGATGGGTAGTGAGGAGCCCTTTATGAAAAACTATGGACTTGAGGTCTTTCCTGCAGCTGATGGAGAATTAGGAAAGACTTTGGAACAACAATGCAATAGTGCTTTAGGAAGATGACACAGAAGAGGGGAGGATGCGGAGTAAGGAGGGGCTGGGGGCAGTTGGGCACACTCGGAGGCTACTCCTATCATCCAACTACTATAGTAGGAGGTAGGCAGGGAGAGACTGGAGTGGAGACGGGGATTTGATAAGTTACAACCTGGGGCAAAATGAGGTTCACCTGCCTGAAGGGAATCAAGGAGCCCTTGCCCAGCGAGCAGGGCCACGTAGCTCTGAACTAAGCAAGTACAGGCTCTGCCACTCCATCAGCGTCCCTTGACCTTCATTCAGCCCATTCAGCAGGTGTTTGTCCAGCATCCAGTATGTACCAGGCATTCTACTAGGCACCAGGGATTCCAAGATGAAGAATGAATGAATTCCCATGAAACTTAATGGACATCCAGAAAAAGTAAACTAGAAAAATGGCTTCTCTCGCTAGTGATTAAAAAAGAAGAAAATGAATTAATCTAGAGATACAGTTTTCTAAATGCTTTAAAATTTTTCCAGGGAGTTCCCTGGTGGTTTAGTGGTTAAGTCTCCCTGCTTTCACTGCCAAGAGACTGGGTTCCATCCCTGGTCAGGGAACTAAGATCCCACAAAGGCATGATATGGCCAAAAAAATAAAACGAATAAAAATATTAAAAAGGTTTTTTCCAAATGACATGATCCAAGGACCACTTTGCATGCTTTCATTTTGAGCCACATCACACACCAGGGTAGCCTCTATGTGTTCCTGCCTGCCTGGTACTCTGGGTACGTTATTGCTGGATTTGGGAACATCTCAGCTCATGGGACCTGCTTTCCCCAGCAGATGCCAAACCCTTGAGCCCTGTCTCACCCCAGCTCCACCACAGATGGTCTTGGGTCCTGAGCAACTGAGCAGACTGCCCTGCATGTCCACATGTCTGGTGAGGGGATGACAGTGTCAGTCCAGGTCAGTCCTGGAGTGGAGCTGGCCCTCGGAGGGCGGCAGGCAGCAGGATGTCGCAAAAGTAGTTGAGTTTTAGGCGCGTTCCTGTTCGCTGAGAGGCTGTACGCTCAGACAGGTTTGCTCAGCTCCATCTCATGATGCCAAACAAGACAAGTGTCCCATGTTTGGGAACATTTCAGGAAACTATGGTCCAGCCACCTAACTAAGGTCTCATGCTGTGTTGAATTTTGAAAGCTACATAGAGGTGTGGAAGAAGAGGTGCTTGAAGTGATAGATCTAATGTTTAAATATTTCAGAACAATCAGCCTACCTCTCTGTAACATGGAAACTGTACACCTGTGAAAGCTTTTGTTTTGTTTTGTTTTCTCCCAAATCAAGGGATTAGCTCTTTGGGGATAGTAGAGTTAGGAGAGGGGCTGTGTTTTTAATTTTAAAAACTTATTTAAAGACCCCGCTCCGTTGGCCTTTGCACCTGAGTTGGCAGTGAGCTGCTGCCCACACTGCTCCTCCTCCTGCGCCAGCATCTCAGCCACCATCTGCCCTGAAAGCTTTACGGATCACCTTCCCCAGGGCCTTTTTCACCTGTTTGTTCACTTGCCACGTGAGCCCAGGCGCCAAGGTTTCCGTTCATCCCCTACAACCTCATCCAGGAGGGTCCAGTACCTACCCCGGCTGACATCATCCCCTCCCGCCCCCTCTGCCCCCACCCACTTTTCTGTGTGCTCACCAGACTCAGAGTGGGCCAGCCTTGGCACCCTTCTGCATCCACCACGTCTTCCCAAACATCCTCCGCTTTCTCGCCCTGAGGATCTATTCTCCCGGAGCTTCTCAAACAGTGGCTCCCTCCTCTTCCACAACCTTCCGATTAGTGGGTGCCAAACAGGTAGGTGGGCAGATTAGGTAGTGAGGATGGGATATATTCTCTCCTGATAGCTTCTATTTTCTCAGCAGGTGAAAGTCAGAGGGGAATGTATTGGTGGTTTGAAGGGAGGAAAAGGTAAGGAGAAGTGTGGCTCTTCTCCCTGCAAACACACAGACACACACAGACACACACACACAGAGACACACACACACACACACACACACACACACACACACACATGAGTTTTGCCCTATCTCAGGAAATCTTCAGAAACCTGATGTTCAAGGGGGTCTGAGAACCAAGATTAAGAATCCCTACCTAGAGGAAAAAGACCAGCCAGATCTTGTTCACAGAGCAAAGTTACAGCAAAAATAAGTTTAAAAACAAGCATAAACAGAAATATGGGTATCATATTATGCAACTCAAATCAGTAAAAATGAATGTGGTAACTCCTTTAGGAAAGATGACGACCTTAATTGGGTTAAAAAAACAAAATTCATCTCTCTTCCTACTATCCTCCCTACCCTGAAACAAAAACAAAAACCCTACAGTTTGTTTAAAAATAAGCAAAGGAGCAAAACCAGCAAGCAAATATAAAATAAAATAAACCAAGGGTAGAAGTTTTAGCCTCAAAGTCCAATTCAAGCAACAACAACATTTCAGTTGAACCGAAAGAGGTCATTCTATGTTGGCAAAAGTCACAGTTCTGAATATATCTTCTGAATTCTATTTTTTCCTCAAAATAGTCTTGTCCTAGAGAGACAAGAAAAATAATTTTTAAATCTTCATATTATGCAAAATCTCTTCAAGATTTTTAAAAATCTACAATGTACAATTAAAGTATATCAGTTTTTTACCTTTATGTATTAAAAATTAAAATATATAGAACACATCCTATTAGAATACAATACAAAACTGATAGACTGATATTCGAATTGGATATTTTTAACATCCCCTTCTTGGTCCTTCTCTGATGAAGTTCGTTAAAAGTCAATATGAGTGTGAGAACAATAAACTAAAGTTGAATCAACAGCTGTAAAGCTTGCACCTTAAACTCAGAATTCAGCATACTAAAGTTTGAGTTAAAATGCATGTTTTTTAAATATATAGAAAAAGTGTTGAAAAATATACAACAAATGTAAATAGTTATCTTTGAGTAATGTGATTACTGGGAGAAGCATTTTCCTTTTATTATTTTTCTTGTAGAGTATTTTACAACTTTTAGGTCACTTTTACAATAAAACAAAAACTAAGTTAAAAAAAAACACAGAATATTCATTAATATCACTCTTCTCAACTCAAGAGCTGTCAGTGTGAACATTTTTTTCTTTCAGCACCAGGAATCATGTGCAAGTTGTGTAGAAATGTTTGCCAACACACCTGCAGTGGAGGGCTTAAGATGTTTTCCAGTTTATTTTTCTCTTTGTGGCGTATCCAGTTGTATTTGGAAAACTGTTCATTTTCGTCTGATGCAGAAATTATTAAAAGATGCCAATTTCATGGGACTGCTCTCTCTTTCTAGATCCAGGGCAGAATTTTTCAAAACTGTGCATAGCCATCTGAAAGAAGAATGCCATTTTTGAATCATCGGGCAGTTTGCAGGTTGAGGCTGGGTTCCAAGCCTAGGGAAAATTCTCGTGGGTGAAGGAGTTCTGCAGGATATCATATGGCATAACCAATAGTGTAAGAAAATTCCAGAGACCGAGGAAAGGGTAAGTAGGGGAGAGCGCTGAGAATTCTCCTCCTCACACTTGGTTCCTTTGTGGCTAGTCTTTATCGGAAGAAAAGAACAGGTGTAGAGGGAGTGTCCCTCAGGATATGCTGGTTTTATTCCACATCTTTTCAACCAGCACCAGTGAAAGAAACTGGCTGCAGGGTGAATGCAAAAGCAGAAAGAAAATAACATGATAGAATATTTTCTCAAAAGATTTAAGAACAAAGATTCTT
>SJYC01085953.1:0-28594 GCA_006408675.1 Madoqua kirkii | reverse complement strand
ACACACACAGACACACACACACAGAGACACACACACACACACACACACACACACACACACACACATGAGTTTTGCCCTATCTCAGGAAATCTTCAGAAACCTGATGTTCAAGGGGGTCTGAGAACCAAGATTAAGAATCCCTACCTAGAGGAAAAAGACCAGCCAGATCTTGTTCACAGAGCAAAGTTACAGCAAAAATAAGTTTAAAAACAAGCATAAACAGAAATATGGGTATCATATTATGCAACTCAAATCAGTAAAAATGAATGTGGTAACTCCTTTAGGAAAGATGACGACCTTAATTGGGTTAAAAAAACAAAATTCATCTCTCTTCCTACTATCCTCCCTACCCTGAAACAAAAACAAAAACCCTACAGTTTGTTTAAAAATAAGCAAAGGAGCAAAACCAGCAAGCAAATATAAAATAAAATAAACCAAGGGTAGAAGTTTTAGCCTCAAAGTCCAATTCAAGCAACAACAACATTTCAGTTGAACCGAAAGAGGTCATTCTATGTTGGCAAAAGTCACAGTTCTGAATATATCTTCTGAATTCTATTTTTTCCTCAAAATAGTCTTGTCCTAGAGAGACAAGAAAAATAATTTTTAAATCTTCATACTATGCAAAATCTCTTCAAGATTTTTAAAAATCTACAATGTACAATTAAAGTATATCAGTTTTTTACCTTTATGTATTAAAAATTAAAATATATAGAACACATCCTATTAGAATACAATACAAAACTGATAGACTGATATTCGAATTGGATATTTTTAACATCCCCTTCTTGGTCCTTCTCTGATGAAGTTCGTTAAAAGTCAATATGAGTGTGAGAACAATAAACTAAAGTTGAATCAACAGCTGTAAAGCTTGCACCTTAAACTCAGAATTCAGCATACTAAAGTTTGAGTTAAAATGCATGTTTTTTAAATATATAGAAAAAGTGTTGAAAAATATACAACAAATGTAAATAGTTATCTTTGAGTAATGTGATTACTGGGAGAAGCATTTTCCTTTTATTATTTTTCTTGTAGAGTATTTTACAACTTTTAGGTACTTTTACAATAAAACAAAAACTAAGTTAAAAAAAAACACAGAATATTCATTAATATCACTCTTCTCAACTCAAGAGCTGTCAGTGTGAACATTTTTTTCTTTCAGCACCAGGAATCATGTGCAAGTTGTGTAGAAATGTTTGCCAACACACCTGCAGTGGAGGGCTTAAGATGTTTTCCAGTTTATTTTTCTCTTTGTGGCGTATCCAGTTGTATTTGGAAAACTGTTCATTTTCGTCTGATGCAGAAATTATTAAAAGATGCCAATTTCATGGGACTGCTCTCTCTTTCTAGATCCAGGGCAGAATTTTTCAAAACTGTGCATAGCCATCTGAAAGAAGAATGCCATTTTTGAATCATCGGGCAGTTTGCAGGTTGAGGCTGGGTTCCAAGCCTAGGGAAAATTCTCGTGGGTGAAGGAGTTCTGCAGGATATCATATGGCATAACCAATAGTGTAAGAAAATTCCAGAGACCGAGGAAAGGGTAAGTAGGGGAGAGCGCTGAGAATTCTCCTCCTCACACTTGGTTCCTTTGTGGCTAGTCTTTATCGGAAGAAAAGAACAGGTGTAGAGGGAGTGTCCCTCAGGATATGCTGGTTTTATTCCACATCTTTTCAACCAGCACCAGTGAAAGAAACTGGCTGCAGGGTGAATGCAAAAGCAGAAAGAAAATAACATGATAGAATATTTTCTCAAAAGATTTAAGAACAAAGATTCTTGATTCCCACTCCTCCCTAGCAGGAACCATGAATTACAGGTGGACATTCAGAAAGTAGTTAATTTCTTAATTCAAATGAATTGTTATCAAGTTGATCACAAACAGGTAGGAATATTAGCTACTTGTCTACAACTGATTTCAGCTTAAAAATATAAGGAAAATTACCTGTTTATTCAAAATCTAGAGTTTTAGTGCCTCTACTACATTGCCATTTCACAGGCAACTGGATATTCAGATATATTCTGGAAGATGTGGAGAATCTGATGAATGAAACTACCGTGCGTAGTTTATATAGTAGTAACAGAATAGATGGATTAGAGGGGGAGTGTATGTCTCAATCAACCCCTTCTATATTCATGAAACACTTATTTCAACATCATCATGCAACCTGAATTGTGAAAGAAATTACTTAAGAAAACCATCTGGTTGACTTATGGCAATGAGTCAGGTAAATAGTTAATTCCATGGCTCCTGACCTTCTCAAACACAAGAACATTTTTTTAAACTTCAAAACCTTCCTCAACATAACTTTAGTTGTAATTTTAATGGAAGTTCTTTGAAAAGTAATACATCAAGAGTAAAATTTAGACTTCAACAGTAATTTGAAATTCAGTAAAACATGTCTATCAGTTCAGTTCAGTCCAGTCGCTCAGTCGTGTCCGACTCTTTGTGACCCCATAAATCGCAGCACGCCAGGCCTCCCTGTCCATCACCAACTCTTGGAGTTCACTCAGACTCACATCCATCGAGTCAATGATGCCATCCAGCCATCTCATCCTCTGTTGTCCCCTTCTCCTCCTGCCCCAATCCCTCCCAGCATCAGAGTCTTTTCCAATGAGTCAACTCTTTGCATGAGGTGGCCAAAGTACTGGAGCTTCAGCTTCAGCATCATTCCTTCCAAAGAAATCCCAGGGCTGATCTCCTTCAGAATGGACTGGTTGTATCTCTTTGCAGTCCAAGGGACTCTCAAGAACTATTCTAAATAAAATTACATTTGCCCAATATATAGTAATTGGGGATCTTTAGACAGTGCTTTTAGCCAGTGTGGATTAATAGACCTCTGGAAGTATTGTAGAAATCTGGGGCCTCAGAGAAACTCTGGGCTAAATCCTTGTGGTAGTTATTAGTGCTACTTCCCCAAAATGTCTGATTCTCTGCCTCAGTATAGATACAGGATAGAATTGTGCTTTTTGACCTTTGAAGTCTCATGACTTGCCTTGGCCAATAAAATGTGAGTGGAAGTGACACGTGTAATTTCCTTTAAGAGCCAGTAGTTTGCCCCTCCCTTTTCATCTGACATTGACTGGTAAAACCTAACATAGCTGAGGTCCCATCAACCAGTCTCTGACTCAGAATGACACACAGGAAAGGCCCCAACCACTCATACTAAGAGAGCTATGGAACATTAGGAATAAACCTGTCTTTATTTATTTATTTTTAAAGTCATTGAGACGTTAGAGCTGTTTGTTACTGCAGCAAAACCTGGCTTATTCTGACTTGCCCGGTTCTTTGAGATGGAGACACTTGTTCTTTATAGGCAGATCTTCTAGTCCACTGTGCCAATCACTTATTCCAAAGTATATATTGCGCAGTTAAGCTAAGATCTTCCTTGCAACCTTCTACAAACTCAGAGAAAATTCCCACATATATTTCCAGCTACTGAACTGCCATCTCCTATGGTTCAGGATTTTTTTTTTCTCTTTAGATATCATTTATTTTAGCCAGGCAGGCTTTTGGCAAAGTAAATTTTTCTAAGGAACAGAAAGAATATAGAGAAGAAATGATTAACAACCAAAAAATAAACTTTCCAGGCCAAATATGGAGGCCAAAGGAAGAACAAGAATACCCCAGCTACTTAGATGGGACTTAGGTAGACTTGAGGAGAGTAGCTTGATCTGGAATCAAGACTTTACCAAGAGGAGCTGAGCAAACCCATCCTTCACATTTATTCGATAGCCCCTGGACTTTCCATCAGAATTACTCTAGGCTGCTTCCTTTCACACACGTCATACCAGATCTGTCCTGGCAGGCCTGGCATTCTCTCCCCATTCACTTAGCTATTGCATCAGCATTTCTGAAGTCCACTTTGACTTAAGACACATTGCCCACAGAGTACAGACTTTAATACTATTTGCAATCAACTGTGGAGGAGCATATTTCTTGCTGTGAAGAAACTGACAACCCAGCACACACATTAGACTCTCCTGGGCAACTTTGACAAATACGGATGCCCAGATAGCATCTGAAATCAATTAGACCAGAGTCTCTGAAAAAAAGAAATTAATGAAGATACCTTTTAGTTTTATCATCTGTGGTCTTGGAAAATAACTGATTCTCTTCCTATAAAACTAATGTTGAAGAAAGAATTATACCCCAGCTTTCTAATGAGTAATCCCAAATCCATGATCAAATTCCCATATAAGACTTCTCACTTTTCTATTATTTGGTCCTTTGTGTGCTGTGTGCTTAGTCGCTCAGTTGTGTCTGACTCTTGTGACCCCATAGACTGTAACCCGCCAGGCTCCTCTGTCCATGGGATTCTCTAGGCAAGAATACTGGGGTGGGTTGCCATTTCCTTCTCCAGGGGATCTTCCCGACCCAGGAATCTAACCCAGGTCTCCTGCATTGCAGGCAGCCTCTTTACCAACTAAGCTACAAGGGAAGGTATTTATTGCTATGTAACAAATTGCTACCAATATAGGGGCTTAAAACAACATACATTTATTATTCACAATTTCTGTGGCTCAACCATCTGGGTCTTGTGCTCAGGATCTCAAAAAAAAAAAAAAATGTGTTCTAAATGTTGACTGAGCTGTTTTCCTTGGTGGACCTCAGAGACCTCCTTGAAGCTCATGTGCTATTGGCAGAATTAGGTTCCTTGCTACTGTAAGACTGACGTCCTCATTCCTTGTTAGCTTTCACCCCAGGGCTGCTCTCAGTTCCTAGAGGCCATGGCAGTGTCTTGGCATATGGCCTTCTCACAGAACCTTGCAAAATATGGCAGCTGATTTCTTCATGGCCAGGAGGAGAATCTCTTCTGAGACTTTCACCTGACAAAGTCAGGCCCACCTAGGACAATCTTGCTTGTCATTAACTTAAAATCAGTCTGTTTCTGAATTTCCATTACATCTGGTAAGTCCTTTCACCATTACCATATTCTGTGGACCAGGAGCAAATGATACATCCAACCAAGTTCAATGTGAAGGGATTATAGCAGGGCTGGCTCACCAGGTATCATTTTAGCATGTGTATCATCAGTTCAGTTGCTCAGTCATGTCCAGCTCTTTTTGACCCCATGGACTGCAGCACGGTGGGCTTTCCTGTCTATCATCAACCCTGAGAGCTTGCTCAAACTCACGTCCATCAAGTCAGTGATGCACCCAACCATCTCATGCTCTGTCGTCCCCTTCTCCTCCTGCCTTCAATCTTTCCCAGCATTGGAGTCTTTTCCAATGAGTCAATTCTTCACATCAGACGGCCAAAGGATTGGAGCTTCAGCTTCAGCATCAGTCCTTCCAATGAGCATTCAGGACTGATCTCCTTTAGGATGGACTGGTTGGATCTCCTTGCAGTCCAAGGGACCCTCAAGAGTCTTCTCCAACATCACAGTTCAAAAGCATCAATTCTTTGGCGCTCAGCTTTCTTTATAGTCCAACTCTCACATCCATACATGACTACTGGAAAAGCCATAGCTTTGACTAGACAGACCTTTGTCGGCAAAGTAATGTCTCTGCTTTTTAATATGCTGTCTAGGTTGGTCATACCTTTTCTTCCAAGGAGCAAGCATCTTTTAATTTCATGGCTGCAGTTACCATCTGCGGTGATTTTGGAGCCCAAGAAAATAAAGTCTGTCACTGTTTCCATTGTTTCCCCATCTAATTGCCATGAAGTGATGGGACCAGATGCCATGATCTTTGTTTTTTTGAGTGTTGAATTTTAAGCCAGCGTTTTCATTCTCCTCTTTCACTTTTATCAAGAGCCCCTTTAGTTCCTCTTTAGTTTCTGCCATAAAGGTGGTGTCATCTGCATATCTGAGGTTATTGATCTTTCTCCCGGCAATCTTGATCCCATGATTAGCATGTTATGCCACACTGTTTCTAAACTCATTATAATATTTGTGTATTTTCTTGGTATTATGATGACTCACAATAGATATATCATCATCAGCAAAATCATCATCACTATCAACATCTTCGTCCTCACCCAAATCTTTCTATGAACAATAGAGAAAATACTAGAAAGAGAGATTAGCCCTTCTTTCCCTGTCCCTGGTCTAGTTCCCAGCCCCTGCCCATTGCAGCAAGTTTATGGTCAACAGCTGTACATTTCTGGTTCATTTTCAGCCTGTTCCCAATTATGACCACCACCTCCCCCCAGTCTTCTGAAAGTTCATATTTAAGATCCATGTGTGAGAATCAAAATTGTTTCCTCCAACTAAAAAGAACTCGCTTGCCTGATGATACCCTAACATATGCCCACATTCAGTCAATGTTAGAAATCAGTCTAAGTTACATAACTCAGATTCTAAAATGATATTATCTTCTAAAATAACAGAAAGGAGATGTTGACTGCTGGGCATATAAGATAATAGTATTATAATAATAGTGATTTATAATATATAATATTAAATTAAGAATATAGCAATTAATGTAGAAAGGTAGTAATTAGTAGAGTAATGTAGTGAAGAATTAGTAATGTAGTAATATATAAATAATAGTAATTTGATGTGGGAAGGCCATGGATGCAGATTGGGAAAGACCTCAGTGGTCAGATTTTAGACACTAAATAATAACAGGGATATACTTCCTGGTTTCTTTTCAGTCCAATTTTTCTGTTTTCCCACAAAATGCAAAGCAAAGGGGGGAAATATGAGGTACTGATTATTTGATACTTTAGTAGCAATCATGAAATAGGTTGCAACCAATTCTCTGTCCAGTAAATGAGCAGGCAGAGTGAAAAAACTCAAACAGTGTGATAGAGATATTAGACGGAATGCTAACAAAATTAACACCCAGGGGAATTTTTTTTTATAAGTTTCTACTTTTCTGAAATTCAACATTGATATGTTTTTCTCATTTAGGTTCACTAAGTTATGTTTATTATTAATTCAAATTTGCAATATTGAAGGGGAGATATTTCCCATATGGTCCCATATGGTTGACATGCTGCTCTGGAGGTTCATAAATTTGGAGGAGTTTTGATTAACACTGACAGAAAACCCTTTGAAAACATATGGCTGTATATACATCATGTCATTTCTAATAAGATGACACATCCTTCTTCACTTTTCCCTAATAAGATGAGTTCAGTTGTATTTAAGAAACATGATAACACTTCGTTGATTTTTCTTTATGGGGGAAAAAATTGAGTAAAAATAAACTATTTTGTTGTTGCAGCAGATGCTGAAAGCCTAGCAGATAGTCTGTGGGAATGGGGGAAAAAAAAAAAGAGTGCTATCCCTAAGTACTTTTTATAGATGCAATTAACATGTTGTAAACTTGGAGTGATTTTTGACACTCCCCCCCAACCCAATTTCCTTCTTGGTGACTCTGGTCCACATTCCACCTCCCTGAATGGGGATTCACCTTCTTCTCATCAGGTTTTAGATCTGCTCTCAGCTGTCCTCATTGATCACAGCTTTCATACCGTTTTGGCTGCAAAACCATTCTCATCCTTGTTAATGTACATTTTCAAATGAACAGTTATCTTTATTTCTTAAGTTAATTTGTTTCTACTTCTTCTGAAACCCATTGCAAGAAATTCATTTTTGAGACTTTGGACACTAGCTGTTGGCAGTTATATTTTGAAATATAACAAATATGGAAAGCAAATTGGCAACTTGGATCAGAAATCGTAAAAAATAGGTCTGTGCCTTTTGATTCAGTAACTCCTCTTTAGAAATTCACCACAAGGGAATAATTTAATATGTGAAGAAAAATTTATTATCAAGGATGTTTATAGTAGTGTTATTTATTATAGCAAAAAATTCAGGAAAATCTTAAATAGACAATAAAAAGAACAATGGTTAAATAAATGTTGATAATTCTCCAGAAACATTGACAAGCTGCAGGATAATAGTGGAGAATTAAAGTTAAAATGCTAGAGTATATCCAACCCAGCGCCTAGTGAAATGTACACAATTAGTTTTTGTAAAAGGATAAAAGTTCATCAGTAGTTTCTAAACAGAGAAAAGCCTATAAATTCATGTCAGAAACTAATAAGTGTGGCAGCCTAAGAAAGAAACAAATGATTTTGCTGTGCCGGGACTGACCCGCCCCCAACCAAACCCTGAAGAAAGAGAAAAGGGTGAAATGCTGAGATAGCTTATTAATACCTTTCAGTTTGGGGAGAAAACTGAGGAACTGAGTGGGTGACTTGGAGAAGACCCTAGCAAATCTTATTTCATCTTAAATTCCCTACATTTCACATAGATGCCAGCAAAGGGAGGTGCACAGTGCCAAGGCCTGTTATTTCCACTGAGTCAGTTTGGGAAACATACTAGTGTATAGGGTACTTCACAGGACCTCGGAAGAAAGGGCAGAGCTACGTTCTCTCTAGTGAGCATCCTGCTCATTCCACTCCATGCTGTTAGGCTGAGAAAAAAAAGGAGACCAAGAGGAATACCCTCAAACTCAAAGATGGTTTCAATCTCAAAGAACACAGAAGTGCCAGGAAAACTGGAAATATTATAAAGATGTCTGCGACCATCCTGTGGCATAAAGAAGGTCTGGGCAACCATGCAAATGTCCTTTAGAAAGAAGAGAGTACAAATTTTCTAAGATGATTAAAATCTGAAAATCTAATATAAAACAGTGACTATAGTTGATACCCAGAGAAGGCAATGGCACCCCACTCCAGTACTCTTGCCTGGAGAATCCCATGGGTGGAGGAGCCTGGTAGGCTGCAGCCCATGGAGTTGCTGGGAGTTGGACACGACTGAGCAACTTCACTTTCACTTTTTACTCTCACGCATTGGAGAAGGAAATGGCAGCCCACTCCAGTGTTCTTGCCTGAAGAATCCCAGGGATGGGGGAGCCTGGTGGGCTGCCATCTCTGGGGTCGCACAGAATCGGACACGACTGAAGCGACTTAGCAGCAGCAGCAGCATAGTTGATGTCACTGTATTATATGATTAAAATGTCCTAAGAGAGTAGAAATTAAATGTTATCACCAAAGAAAAAAGCTACTTCTGTGAAGCGATGGATGGGTTAATTCAAGGTGGGAATCTTTTTACATTGAAAGAAAAAGAAAGAAATGAGGGATGAATGAAACAAAGAAGGGAATGGAAAGAGAAAGAGAAGAAAAACGTAGATGAAAAATTCAGGCTGGATGAAAACAATTTGAGAAACAGAATAAATTATTCCAGGAGATTGTTCCATAGTGTAGAAACACTTAGAAAATCAATAAAACAAAACAGCAAAATGCATAATAAAATAACAGAGTGACAAGAAAAGGAATGGTACAACAATCGAAACACTGAGAACTAAAACGATAACATTATAATAGATTTAAATTAGCAAGCAAAAGAAGAGATGCGAATAAAAATTAGATGACTGAAATGGAGAAATTCTTGAGATCATCATAGTGAACACAAAAGTAAAAGCAGAGTAAAGCAATGTAAAAGAAGATGGAAGATCAGGATAATTCAACATAAGGATAATTAATTGGCTTCCCTGAAGTGATACTCCAAAACAATAGGAAAAGTGCTTTTGAGGCATAATAGTGAAAACCAAAAATCTTTGAAAGGAAGAAATAGATCTACTTGAATTGATAGTGGAGTCCATGTGGAGATGTGTCTTGGTTCAAATAGTAAACTCAGGAGGAAAGAACTGTTTAGAATATATTTTTTATTGAGGTATAGTTGATTTATAAGATTATATTCATTTCAGGTAAATGACATAGTGATTTGATATTTGCATAAGTTGCAAAATGATCACTACAATAAGTCTAGTTACTATCTGTCACCATAGAAAATTATTATGATATTATTGACTATATTCCCTAAGGAATAAAGAATTCTTCAAACTGTCAGGGAGTAAACACAAGCCACCAGCCAAGGAAACCATGAGGCTGGTCTTGGACATGCTATAAATTTTCCATGTCAGAAGTTGATGTAGAATTTTTCAAGATTCTAAGGAAAACAAAATGATTTTCTAAAACATTAAGACAAGACAATTGACTGTTTGAATATAAAAAGTCACAGGCACATATTCTCAGACATGACAAAATAATGAAATATAGCATCCATAACCCATTTTTAAAAGAATTTCTAACAGAGGGAACCAGTCAACCAAGAGGTGAATGAAATACAGAATTTAAGCAAGGAAAATTTGTGGCTGAAAAGACTAGTAATGAGTCATGAATCCAACTAAATATGGTTTAAGATCTAACATGAGAATTTAATTGCAGAACAGTGTACACATTATTCATCTGGGAAAAGTCTGCAAAGCTACAAAAGCAAAGAAACTGGGGGTGGGTGTTGGGGAGAGGGAGGGTAAGAAATATAAGAGAAGTAATTTTGTCTTTTTAGTAGGTGAATAAATTGTGTAATTAAAAATTTATGACTCTAATCTCTTAATTTTTTCATAATACTTATTTTTAAAGTTTGGGCTTCCTAGGTGGCACTAGTGGTAAAGAACCTGCCTGCCAATACAGGAGACACAAGAGACGTGAGTTCAATTCTTGGGTCAGGAAGATCCCCTGGAGAAGGGCATGGCAACCCACTCCAGTATTCTTGCCTGGAGAATCCCATGGACAGAAGAGCCTGGCAGGCTACAGTCCATGAGGCTTGCAAAGAAACGGACACAATTGAAACAAAATCACACAGCACATTTTAAAATTTAGTGTGGTCATGTAGGAAACAACTCTTACAGTAGAGAAACATTAATCTGTGACTTAAGATTTCTTTATGTTTATTAAGTTTATTTTTTTTCTTTTAAAAAGAAGTAAAATTTTTCTCAGTTTAGTTCAGTTGCTCAGTTGTGTCCAGCTCTTTGCAACCCCATGGACTACAGCATGCCCAGCCTCCCTGTCCATCACCAGCTCCTGGAGTTTACTCAAACTCATCCCCATTTAGATGAGTCTCAAACTCATCTCCATTGCTGGAGAAGGAAATGGCAACCCACTCTAGTATTCTTGCCTGGAGAATCCCAGGGACAGAGGAGCCTGGTGGGCTGGAGTCTATGGTATCACACAGAGTCAGACACGACTGAAGTGACTTAGCAGTAGCAGCAGCAGCATGTCCATTGAATCGATGATGCCATCCAACCATCCCATCCTCTGTCATCCCCTTCTCCTCCTGCCTTCAGTCTTTCCCAGCATTAGGGTCTTTTCCAATGGGTCAGTTCTTTGCATCAGGTGGTGAAACTATTGGAGTTTCAGCTTCAGGATCAGTCCTTCCAATGAGTATTCAGGACTGATCTCCTTTAGGATGGACTGGTTAGACCTCACTGAAGTCCAAGGGACTCTCAAGAGTCTTCTCCAACACGACAGTTCAAAAGCATCAATTCTTCAGCACTCAGCTTTCTTTATAGTCCAAGTCTCACATCCATACTTGACTACTGGAAATACCATAGCTTTGACTAGACGGACCTTTGTTGGTAAAGTAATGTCTGCTTTTTAATATGCTGTCTAGGTTGGTCATAACTTTTCTTCCAAGGAGCAAGTGTCGTTTAATTTCATGGCTGCAGTCACCATCTGCAGTGATTTTTGGAACTCCAAAAAATAAAAGTTTTCTATCGTATGCTAAATTCAAGATGGTACCCTGCATTGTAAAACAAAGGACAATAGTGGAAAAACTGGTAAAATCTAAAATTTGAAGTTTAGATAATAGTAATTTACTGGTGTTAATTTCTTAGATGTAACAAACCTACAATGGTAATATAAAGTGTTAATAGGAGGAGAGTTTGGGTGAGGATGTGATATCTTTGTAACTTTTCAGTAAATTTAAAATAATTACATTATAACCCATTAAAAAAAATACAGCATATCCATATATCCTTTTATCTACATCTTTATGAAAAGTGAAATCTAGACAAATAAATAATGTTAATATCAATAATGTTAATATAAATTTAACATTGGCTGTTTCTAAGTCATCAGCTTCATAATGATTTGCTTTTTTGTATAATTTTTGTATTGTCTGAAGTTAAGAGATGAATATCATTTTTTAAAGAAACAAATAAAATACTGTTGTGCTTTGTGCTCAGTTGCTTAGTCGAGTCTGACTCTTTGCCACTGTGTGGACTGTAGCCTTCCAGGTTCCTCTGTCCATAGGATTTTCCAGGCAAGAATATTGGAGTGGGTTGCCATTCCCTTCTCCAGGGGGTTTTCTTGACCCAGGCCTGGAACCTGCCATCTCTTGCATTGGCAGGCAGACTTTTTACCACTGAACCATCAGGGAAGCCCTAAAATAGTGTACAGATGAATATTAACATGGAGAATGCTTATGATAAAATATTTCATGAAAAAACAGAAGACACAAAATAAACATAGCAGTAATAATTTTACTTCAAAAATAATTTTGAAAAAAATGACTAGAAGGAACTATATTAAATTATTGCTAGTATTTGACCTGGATTAGTTAAGTTTTATTTATACATTTTCAACTTTTACACTGGTTTAAACAATGAGTATACATTCACAGTAACTGAAAAATAAACATTACAGTTTTACTGTTACCCAGTGAAGTTGGAACTGGCAGTTGGCAAGTCAACTGGAAAAGTTAATTAAAGCAGTGAATCATAAAATGTGATACATACATACCTTAAAGATTTAATTTTAACCTAAAACATATGGATGTTCATTCACTTGCCACTCTTTTGATGTTGTGCCAAGACCCTTTCTTTGTGTCAGGGTCTGCTGATCAGAGTTCTAAGCTGTCTTTCTTTCAAAACCACCCATAATGCATCATCCAGAAGTCCCAGTTTTGGTTTCTTTAAGGCAGAATGAGACCTTTTAGAAAGCAATTTTTCTGCATTTTTGCTCTTCCCCCAGTCTTTTATGCGTGTTTTACATACACCTCATTTGATAGCAATTTATCGTAGCAACTTGTCATCATCAAATCTTTCATCACGCTACATAATAGTTATGTAAATAATAAGCGTATAATATTTGTATAAACAGTTGCCAGCACAACTAGCGTAAATAGGTCTGGGAACACACATGGTTGATTCCTGATCATCACAACTGGTGGGAATAGAAACATGGGGTCTTCATTGTGATTAGTCTGAGCTATAAGAATTCAAGGTGCTGAGGGCATCTTTTGGGAGGTTTGACTGAGGAAGCCAGGACCCTAATCTTGTTTTGGACCCTTACAAGTTGATGAAATTGAGGAAAGTTAGGAGAGTTCCTATACATGAACATAAAAATGGCAGACTCTAATACAAGTCTTGCTACCTTAAGTGTGGCAGAAGGAAGCTAGCTTCAGACTTCATCTTCATTTGCGACTGTCTTCACTTTTTATACTGGATAGCTAGCATACCCTCTGATGTGTTCCTTCAGCATAAGACACTGATGACTGACAAGCAGGTCATTTGGACCCTTCTTGTTGGCCACTCTCTGAAAGCTAGTAATGGTACTTCCATTGTACAGATGAGGAAACTGAGGTGCTTAAAAGCGCCTAAAACTATGGATACTCACTGACAGATCCAGTGACAGATTCTGTCCCAGTTGTGACACACTCAGGTCTATGTT
This sequence comes from Madoqua kirkii, assembly GCA_006408675.1. NCBI lineage: Eukaryota > Metazoa > Chordata > Mammalia > Artiodactyla > Bovidae > Madoqua > Madoqua kirkii. The sequence goes on along the minus strand of SJYC01085953.1, from coordinate 15,129 downwards.
CTGACTCCAACAGCACTGCTGTTAATGCCCTGCCACGGTGGTCTGCTTCGAAGGTACAGACAGTCCTTGACTTATAGTGGTGCAACAACTATCTTTTCCCTTTATCATAGTGATAAAGCTATACATAGCCAGTAAAAATCACACTTCAAATGTTGATTTTTTTCTAGTGATGTGCTATATGATACCCTCCCATGATGCTGGGCAGTGTCAGGGAGTTACAACTCCCAGTCAGGCTCACAATCATGAGAGTGAAAAGCTGGTACCCTTATTACCATTCTGTACCTGTACAGTATTCCATAAATTACATGAAATGTTCAGCACTTTATTATAAAATAGTTTAGATGATTTTGCCCAACTGTAGGCTAATGGAAGGGCTTCCTACTTGGCACAGCGGTAAAGAATCTGCCTGCCTGTATGGCAAAATCCACTACAATATTGTACAGTAATTAGCCTCCGGTTAAAATAAATTAATTAAGGGAAAAAAAAAAGAATCTGCTTCACAATGCAAGAGACACAATAGACGTGAGTTCAATCCCTGAGTCAGGAAGATCTCCTGGAGAAGAGAATGGCAATCCACGCCAGTATTCTTGCCTGAGAATTCCCATGGACAGAGGAACCTGGTGGGCTATACAGTCCATGGGGTCACGAAGAGTCAGACACAGCTTAGTGACTGAGCATGCATGTAGGCTAATGTAAACATGAGCATATTTAAGGTAAACTGGGCTAATCTATGATGTTTGGTAGGTTACGTGTAGTAAATGCATTTTCTTTTTACAATATTTTCAATTTAAGATGGGTTTATTGGGAAGTAAATCCTTGGACTGCAAGGAGATCAAACCAGTCAGTCCTAAAGGAAATCAACCCTGAATATTTACTGGAAGGACTGATGCTGAAGCTGAAGCTCCAATACTTTAGGCACCTAATGCAAAAAGCTGACTCATTGGAAAAGACCCTGATGCTGGGAAAGATTGAAGGCAAAAGGATAAAGAAGTGTCAGAGGATGAGATGGTTAGATAACAGCATTGATTCAATGGACATGAATTTGAGTAAACTCTGGGAGACAGTGGAGGCAGATGAGCCTGGTGGCTGAAGTCCATGGGGTCACAGTCAGACACGACTTTGTGACTGAAACTCCACTGTAAGTTAAGGAAGATCTATATAGGGTTAATGATTAAGTAAAGCTATGAAATCACACAAAGAAGGAATTTTTAAAATTGTCATTTTTATTGTTAATGTGTAACAGCTTTACTCTTTTAATATCCGATATCATTTCTTTATTTTTCTGGGTCTTATAATCATTAGTGATACAGAAATAATATGAGAGCTATGCCATATACCTCTGTCCTACATACTTAGAATATTCATTTCCATCTTTCTCTCTTTTGCCCATCCTACAGGAGCTGAGAGTTGGACTGTGAAGAAAGCTGAGCACCAAAGAATTGATGCTTTTAAACTGTGTGTTGGAGAAGGCTCTTGAGAGTCCCTTGGACTGCAAGGAGATCCCACCAGTCCATTCTAAAGGATATCAGTCCTGGGTGTTCTTTGGAAGGAATGATGCTAAAACTGAAACTCCAGTACTTTGGCCACCTCATGTGAAGAGTTAACTCATTGGAAAGGACTCTGATGCTGGGAGGGATTGGGGGCAGGAGGAGAAGGGGACGACAGAGGATGAGATGGCTGGATAGCATCACCGACTCGATGGACCTGAGACTGAGTGAACTCCGGGTGTTGGTGATGGACAGGAAGGCCTGGCATGCTGCAGTTCATGGGGTTGCAGAGAGTGGGACACGACTGAGTGACTGAACTGAACTGAACTGAACAGGAATCCTATTCTCTTTAAGACTGTCCATATCCCAGATGTCCTTAATTTGAAAATCGCTGTCTGGAGTTCCAACTACATTTGCAGCCTGAAGACATGCTTGGGAATACTGGGTCCCTTCATTAAGCACTGTGTCAACTGTCCACAGATTTCCTAGGCTGGCAGCTCTGATCTCTTCTGCATCACAAGTCATGTCTCTTTACCCTCTCACCAGCTTATATCAATTTTCATAGATTTCTTTCTCAGTATTATTTCTTTATATCTTTCCTTCTTTTTACAGCTAAGCTTCTCTGAGAAGGAATCAGATTTGATCTCCACCCCCCTTCTTAATCTCCTGCCATTTCCAGCATCTAAGATCACCAGTGGGCCACCATTTTTCCAAATCCAATACTTTTTTGTTCTCATTTTTGTTGACCTCTCAGGAGCAAACAGGTGACATGTTTGTCTACACTTTTCTTCTTGAAAGATTTTCTTCTCCAGAGCTCCAAGACATCATATTCTCCAGGCTCTCCTCCCACTTCTCTAAACCCTTTTGTCTCCTCCCATGGCTTCCGTTCTGTTCAGCCTGTAGATGCTGAAGGACCCCAAGGTTCTGTTCGGCGACCTAAATGGATCTCATCTAGCCACTGACTTCAAATGTTGGCTCTATACTGATCACTCCTACATTTATCTTTCCTGCCTCTTCCTTTCCCCTAAGCTCTAGGTGGATACAGCCATCCTGCTACTGGGTATATGCACTTGAGGGTATAACAGGCATCTCAAATGGGACATATACAAAATAAACTCTTGATGACTCCCAGTTCAAATCTACTCACTAGCCCACATCTTGCCCAGTGGGTAAATGACTTCACAATTCACAAGAGGCTCAAGTTAAAACTTTAGATGACATCCTAGATTTCTCTCTTTTCCTGCCTCCTCCCCTGACACCTCCCTTTATGACTGGGCTCCCAGCACCAGTGCATTTAGAGCTTTGCACTTTGCTTGTCCTCTCCCCCCACCTAGGAAACTCTTCCCCCAGATACTCACACAGTGCCCTTTCTGCTTCTGCTCAAATGTTACCACATCAGAGAAGCCTAAGGTTCCTAAACTCTTCACTCTCTGTCTGTTAGCCTATTTCTCCCTCTTACCTTCATCACTCATTTTTTTGCTGATTTGTCTCTGTCTACTCAACTAGGTTGCAGGGAGGAAGAGGCGCTCTCTTTGTACTGTGTCTCCACAGCTTAGGACCTCAATTAGGAGCTTAAATGTTATTTGCTTAATTAATAAGTTTGTGTCTTGTTTATCGTTGTATCCCTAGAGCCTCAACAGCATGTGGCACACTATAATAATAATGACACTAAAGTGAAAGGAAAGTGTCAGTTGCTCAGTCGTGTCTGACTCTTTGTGGACCCCATGGACTATAGCCTGCCAGGCTCCTCTCTCTGTCCATGGAATTCTCCAGGCAAGAGCACAGGAGTGGGTAGCCATTCCCTTCCCCAGGGGATCTTCTTAACCCATGGATTAAATCCAAGTCTTCCTCACTGCCGGCAGATTCTTTACTGTCTGAGCCACCAGGGAGGCCAAACAACACTAAAAATAACTTTTAAATCATGAGAAGAGCTAAGACTTATCTAGCATTGTCTATGTGCCAGACACTGTTCTCTGCTCTCAATCAAGCTATCATTTAGTCCTCATAACTATAAGGCAGGTATGCTATTATCCTTGTTTGTAGATTAGGAAAATGAGGCTTAGAAAGGAGAAGTAACTTTCTCCAAGTTACATATATGGTGAAAGTGAAAGTTGCTCAGTCGTGTCTGACTCTTTGCGACCCCATGGACTGTATAGCCTATGGAATTCTCCAGGCCAGAGTACTGCAGTGGGTAGACTTTCCCTTCTGCAGGGGATCTTCCCAACTCAGGGATCAAACCCAGGTTTCCCACATTGCAGGCAGATTCTTTACCAGCTGAGCCACAACAGAAGCCCAAGAATACTGGAGTGGGCAGTCTATCCCTTCTCCAGTAGATCTTCCCAACCCAAGAATTGAACCAGGGTCTCCTGTCTTGCAGGCAGATTCTTTACCAGTTTTCCCTTATCTTTTCCTTTCCCTGATAAGGGAAGCCCACATATACAGTAAGTAGAGTCATGAGGATAGAAAATCCAATGGAATAATTTCAGAGCATACGCTATCAACCACTTAAGTATTAATAAACGAATGACTTATAAAATGGTCATAAATAATTTCTTCTATGACATCATCCTTAAAGCTTATCAGTGCGCAAGAATAAGACAGTTACTGACAGTTCTATTTACTTGTAGAAAGCAGTAGATAACAATAGGAGAGTGTATTAACCAATATTATATTGTATTAAAGTACTACCTAAAATGTCAATAAATATCATACTAAGACTTGGTAAAATTTTCTAAACAAAGATTATATATTTTAATTGCTTTCTTAACCCTCAGAAGGGTTAAACGCCACTGATTTTCAAAAAAGAAATTTCCATAGCCTAATTTATGCATATCTATCTATCAACTGTCAGTAGGAATGCAAAAGGTCACCCCAGCCTGCACCAATAGGTGTTTCATAAGCTAAATGGTGATAAAGAATTAGATCAGCCAAAAAGCCAACCTAGAAATGGAAATGAATATGCACTTTCAGCAAGCCATTCCTCACAGGATATAAATTATAACCACTTCAAGATATAGTAGGTATTCACTCAAGTTTCTCTCTGGTTTTCATAGCCCTTAGACTATTACGTTTGAAGTAAAAGTTAATAAAAGTCCAGAAACAAATTTGAAAGGGTATTGGTACCAAGAGATTAATTCGAGAGTTTTTAGAGCAAGTACCCTCCACCTTGAATGACTTTGCAATGAAAGAAGAGTGTCATTCCACATATGGTCGCAGGAATGCCCTAATGCATAATTAGCCCCTGCTCTTGTGGCCTTACCACCTTCTCCCACAGGAGGGAAAAAAAAAACCAAAACCCAAACCCTGAGCTCTGTTATTGGCTCTCGGCAGTGGGTAAAACATAGTTTAAATGTCCCTTACAGCACCAGGGAGGCTCTGTGACTAGCAGTCCACCTGGAAAATCTATTTTTCAAACATAATCAGGCCCACAAGGCTAAGAGGCAGAAGGCAATTCTTTTGACCTTAAAGGTCTGAGGAATATCAGCAGGTTTTGTCGACAGAGACCTAATGCAGTGAGGAGTGGAGACAACTGCCAAGATCACTCTAGCCAAAAGCAACACTTCTCTTTGAATTCTGACCGACAATCCTCTCCCCCCTCACAAAAAAGCAAAAACGTGTAGAAAAAAATATATCGATCAGCGTGATTGTCACCATGTATATTGGTTGACTTCACCAGGAACTCGAGGGAAAAACAGCCTCAGGGATTCCTGGGCCAGGGACCTAAAGGTTAGTAGAGCTGCAGGGCTGAATGGTTAGGATACAGTCCTGCGGAGGTGGCTGAGGCCCCACAGGGACCTTCACTGCCAGGAAGGTTGACATTAAAATTGGACCAGTCTGGAAGAGTCACATTTTATGTTGATATCAGGCAGGTAGCCCCAACGAACAAATGAAGCTTCCATGAGAGGCAACACCCAGCAATTTTCACTCCATTCTTTTCTGATAAATAACAAATGTTCTAGCCTGATGTGACATTTAAACCTTACAATACAGTATTATGGAAACAAATGCAGCACAGCAAGGATTTTGTGAAGGGGCTACTAGGAGGTCGACTTCAGAGTTTTCGAGTAAGTTGGTTTATAGTTACCTGATTACAGAAAGAAACCCCAATCGCTATTTCTTGGGTCCCAAATTTGGCTCCCTTCAAGTCTGAGGGAATTCGTTGGTGCTCTCAAGGTATATGTAGACAATCAGTGAAAGTCTATGGAATTTTGCCCACATCTAAGATAGAGTGAAGCAAATCTTGAACTTAGTTTGGAGGGTGACTTTAAATTTAAGATCTGGGTGACCTTCTGAAATGATCACATAGGAGCTCTGAATTTATTTTCTACTCTAATAAGTTCTGTGGATGCCAGCGAGAGGGGGCTTGGCTCACCTGGCCTTCCTGCTGATTTCCAGATCTCCAGTTCCTACCAGGTCACAATGTGACAGGAACCTCGCCCTGCCACGTGGACCCTGAGACTGGAGCCCCCACGGAGGAAAGCCCAGGTGAGTGGACACTTGTGTTGCAATGCCACATCCTTGCCCACCTGTTCCCAGGGAAGCAGGAGTGGGTCCTCACACCCTGTGGCAGGGTCCCATGTCAGGTGTGCCCTGGAAGGCCATCTAGGCACAAGCAGACACAATCCAGAAGCAAGGGGGACTTGCTCCTTGCCCTCACTGGGGCAGCCCTCAACCGGTGGGAGGCAGGGATCTAAGGCTAAGTGTCCTAGCCTCCCCCATCCTCCATGGTGGAAAATTTGGGCTTCCCTGGTGGCTCAGCTAGTAAGAATCTACCTGCAAAGAGGGAGGCATGGGTTCGATCCCTGGGTTAGGAAGATGCCCTGAAGAAGGGAACAGCTACCCACTCCAGTATTCTTATTTGGAGAATTCCATGGAGAGAGGGGGCTGGTGGGTTTCAGTCTATGGGGCTGCAAAGAGTTGGACACAACTGAGTGACTCACTTTTCTCTGAAATCTATGTGGTTCTTCAGAGGGCCCCCAGCAGGACATGTTCAGTTCTTTACCGCAGTACACGTGGGCTCTCCTCCTTTATCCATCTCTTTCCTATGCCCTCACTTTCTCTTCTGGGGTCCCCTTCCAGATAAATCACTGAACTTCAGTCCTTGTCTCAGAGTCTCCTTTCACAGGAACCCAAACAAGATGTCAGCCAAAGAAAGTGAAGTTGGAAAAACTCACACACACAGACACACCCAGTCCCCTGTGCCCAGCAATATACATTCCTCAACATGTCTGTCATTTGAGTCAACAAATCTCCCTTTTTCTGTTTTACACAAGGCAGTTGGCATTAGACTTTTCATTGCTTGAGACCACCCAGGACCCAAATGGGATGTACACTCCGACATAGCGAGAGATAATTACACTTTCCCACTAGTTTTTCGTTGACAACATCTTGGTGTTTCTCGCTCTTAGCATGATACCTGACACACAGGAGGGTTCAAAGAACATGCCTTAGGTTAATGAACCTCTAGCATGTGTTTTTACTTCCCTTGTTAAGAAGGGGTAAGAGGAAAGCTTGGCATTTTCAGTGAAAGTCGCTCAGTCAAGTTAGACTCTGCGACCCTGTGGACTGTCGCCCACCAGGTCCCCCTGTCCATGGAATTCTCCAGGCAAGAATACTGGGAGCCTGGTGGGCTACAGTCCATGGAGTTGCAAAGAGTGAGAGACTAACACTGACACTTTTACATGTTAATGGTGAAGGCCCACATTTAGCTGGCACACACCGGGATGGCCATACTACAAGCAGTCACCCCTCGAGTCCCCAAACAGCCCCCACCCTCTCCAGCCACCCCAGCATTCTCCAGAAATCCCCAGATTCCCCATGATCCAGCAAATAAAAGGTTAACACCTGGCACAGCACCTGCTCTGATTGGCTGGTTCCGGCCTTGCTAATTGTGTAATATTTGGAATATTTACACATAAGGCCTAATATTTTCGCTCCCTGTGCTCTTTTAAAATTAATCCTCATGAAGCTTGAAAGTAATGCAGCATAAACTCCTTTAACACAAAAGAAATGACTTTCCTCCAGACCTACCATACTGCTAAAAATGCAGAGGAAACAGCTTTCTTGATAGTCTCCGCATGAATATTAATACTAGTTACAATACGCCTGCAGATGTAGTCGTGGGCTTTGCATCTGGCCACATGACTCACTGAGAAATCAACTGATCTGCAAAACTTTTTCCTCCCTCCTTCCTACAGTTCCTCCCGTGAACGGCAACGTGTGATTCTTTTAGACTTTCTTTATCCCACAGCTGGTGCCATTTGATAGATTTTTTGGCACAAGAGAAACTCCCATCTGTGTTCCAAGTCCAAAGCAATCGAGAAGTTTTAGAGTTTATTTTCTTCATGCCTTTTCCTTCCTTCATCTCCCTGAATTTTCAGAGGTGAGGTAGTTCTTCAACTTTAAGAGCCAAGTCTAACTGTGGCCTCTTTGTAGGCAATATAGAGTATTTTCTCTGTACAGTAGAGACATCATGGATAGGTTCAAAGCCAAGTGATCGTACTAATTGGACTCCAAGTGGAATTCTACTACAAGTAAGCCTAGGGTAGAAGGGAGCACATAGAGGGCACTTCTAAGTGTAATACTAGGAAGCTTCCAGAAAATCAAGAGAAAGACCGAAAGACAACTTTTGAATCTAATCTTCCATGTACAAGTTACAGGAAAATGCAGAACAAGAATTTTAGCTAAGGACAGAGCTAGGTCCAACAATCAGGTGCAGATGAAACTACTGAGAAAAAATCTGCAGAAGATTTCATGGAACATAGGGAAATGGTCAAGGAAGAAAAGAGGAAGTGGGAATGGTGCTGAAGTGACATCAGTTTCAGATGCGGTCACCCCCACAAGCTCCCTGGCTCTGTTTTTTCTCTGTCTACCAAAGGAGACTCTTCTTTGAAAGAATCTTTTCTTCCTAGGACCCTCCATGAATTCCCTGTGGCCACTATAATAAATAGCCATAAACTTGGTGGTTTAGAACAGCAGAAATGTATTCTCTTCCACTTTGGAGGATGAAAGTTCAATATCAGTATTTCTGGGACAAACTCAAGATGTCAGACAAACTGTTATTGACCTGGGTTTGTGGGCTTTTCATCAATGGTAATTGAGAAGAGGTCAGATGAGAAATTCTAGCAAGGCTTTGTGGGGCTCTAGCTGCAGCCCAAGGAAGGGAAAACAAGTCACAGGGGCCCTTGCTCACTCCCCATGGGAGGAAGAGCTGGTTCCTGAGTAGGGTGAGGTAGCAGCTGATCAGTGGGTTGGGCCAGAGCAGGTGGCCTCAGCAGTCTGCCCAAACCTTGTGGTGCTGTGTACAGGGGTTATGCCCAGTACCCTGCCTTTGCTCCTGGCACCTCAGAAGTGGCAGATGGTTTTTGGTCTTTTTGTACCTTATTGTCCATAATTTGTCCCAACAGAATGTGTGTAGTTATCTTTAGCCTCCTTATAGTTTCTTTGTATTTGTATCTGGAGGAGATGTTTCTCTAGATACAAGCACAGCAGTAATCCCAGGTCCCAGGTCCCCATCGCCTCAGCACTCCCTACAGAGGCTCAGGGAAAGCGTTCATTCTTTGGCTCTTTCAGCTTCTGACTGCCAGCATGCGCTGGTTTGTGACCACATCCCTCCAAGCCCTGCCTCTGAGGTCACATTGCCCTGTCCTCTTCTGTTCAAAACCTCCCTCTGCCTCCCTTATAAGGACACCCGGAAGTGGCTTAGTCAGTAAAGAACCTGTCTGCAATGCAAGAGACCTGGGTTCAATCTCTGGGTTGGGAAGATCAGCTGGAGAAGGAAATTGCCAACCCACTCCAGTATTCTTGCCTGAAGAATCCCATGAACAGAGGAGCCTGGTGGGCTACAGTCCATAGAGTCAGACATGTATTAGCGACTAAACCACAACCACCACAGACAATCTAGGATAATATCTTCAAGAGCCTTGATTCAATCACATGTGCAACATCTTTGCCATATGTGGTAACATTCACAGATTCCAGGAATTAGGATGTGGACAATTTTTGGAGGGTTCTGCCTACCGTAGACGGGATGGTAGAAGACCTGGGTTCCCTGCCTGTGACCTCAGCCCTGACCAGTCTAGTCTGAGTCAATAGCACTTGATTCTAAGTCCTGAAGGCTCTAGGGCTTCCCTGGTGGCTGCCTGCAATGCAGGAGACCTGGGTTCAGTCCCTGCGTAGGGAAGATCCTTTGGAGAAGAGAATGGCTACCTACTCCAGTATTCTTGCCTGGACAATTACATGGACAGAGAAGCCTGGTGGGCTACAGTCCATGGAGTCACAAAGAGTCAGACATGATTGAATGACTAATATTTTCACTTGCACTGAAGACTGCCTCTTGGGAGCTCTCTGGACCAGAGGACCAAGGGATTAAAGTTTAGAGAATAATCTTCAGGCAAATCCAGATGTGAGGTTAGAGGATAAATACCAGACTTCCCCTCTCCTCGGGTGGGACAACTCAGAGATGGTCTAATCTATTACTTGTATTTGTACAAATTTGTACAACTATCACTGTGCCCAGGAAGATGAAACACAAGCTGCCCCAATGTGGCCTGTTCATTGGTCATGCACCTTCACCAACTTCCTCTCTCCCAGTGTGACTCCCCTCTTCCCCCAGTCACGCTTCCTAGGCTGGTCTCTCATAAATTCCTGGCAGTCACATCCTTGTCTCAGGGTCTGTCCTTACCTGGTGATTCAGCACTATTTCCAGACACCTAGTCTGTACGCTCCTGGAAGGCAAGGGTCCAACTTCAAAAACCTTTACAGGGACTTCCCTGGTGGTCCAGTGGTTAAGACATTGAATTGCAGTGTAGGGGACACGGGTTCGATCCCTGGTCAGAGAACTAAGATCCTTCATGCCAAGCACCATGGCCAAAATAAATAAATAAACAAATAACCTTTCCCTTCCCTTGCCCAGGCTTGCTGAAAACCATCTTCACAAGTGCTAAGTCTGAGAACCATAGGGTCCAAGGCTTTGGGAGTCAGGTGACTTTGCCCTTGGGAGGCAGACCAGCCTAGAGCTGGAAGCAGGGTGGTGAGGATCAAACTCTTTTCCAGCAATATCCTAAAAGGAGAATTGTCATATTAAAAATTCAGGGCACTCTCTCCCCAGTTCCTTTCATGTTGGAGGATTTCAGTGTTCCTTCTGAATATAGACCATGATAGTGTTAATCTCATATAAATAGAAAACACCCCAAAATGTATAATAATTGCATACACCACTCCTTCTGTCAACTTTTTTATTTAGTGCGACTTGCTGCAGAGCCGGGTTTTATTATATTATGATACGACAGTAATCTTTTCCGAAGCTTTCACTTTATTTTGTTACATTTATCTCGCGCGCCAGATTCACACTCCCACAGTAACCATATGGGGAAAAGCCACAAAAGCTGTTAAGTACATTTAATTACTGTTTTGATGAGCTCATATTTTAATTATGTTTATTGATTCTGTGTATATTGAAATAGTTTTAGCATTTCCAGAAAAAAACATGGAATCAATATGCAGCAATTACTGAACATTTTATGATTGTGTGTGTAATTAAAACTTTCATAAACTATTTTTGAAGAACATTTCCGGCCTAATCCTATAGCAGTGATTAACTAGGTTTCTGAGTGTGTTTAGGTAAGCTTTGGTTCTTCTTCGATGTAGAAGGAAAATTGGGTTCAGCGCAAAATATGTTTACAGTCAAATATTTCTGACTTAAAATGTCTCCCTTACAAAACAGCAGAACGCACATATTGTACCTTCCATGATTTGCTAAAACACCGCTAACAATGATAAAACACAAATTTAAACTTCCTAACAATTTGATGTTGCCAACTCAAAGATTACTCCAACTGTCAGCCATACATATGTTGTTGCTAAGTGACAGATTTTTTTAAAAAAAGAAAAAAAAATCCCAACCATTTCATGCCTGCTCCATTCTTTTCTCTTGCTGATTGACATTTTTACAGACCTTAAGGAATTTTTATTTGAAAAAATAAAACTGCACAAGCCCCACATTTTCTTCAGAGAATGAAATTACTGTCATTATTATTTTTTACATTTTAGTACTCTCAGTCTGTCCATGAGAAAATGATGTAAAATAGGGAGTTGTCTCTTTAAAAAATGATAACAGATGGTCTGCCCAGGAACAAACATTTCTAGCTCAACAGTTCACCTGGGTCTGCGCGCCACACCCTCAGCCACCTCTATCAGCATTGCCTGGAGCCTTTGGGACACGACAGATTCTACAGCTCCTCTGAAGGTCTCTGGATCAGGCTTAAGAGAGAGTCACTGGAATCTGAATTTTAAATGCAATGAGGTATAACCTCACACCCTCCAGAATGGCCACTATTAAAAAGTCTCATTGGCTACTGTAAATAATGCTGCAATGAACATAGGGGTGCATATATCTTTCCAAACTAGTGTTTTCATTTTCTTCAGAAAAATAACCCATATATGGAATAGTTGGATCACATGGTATTTCTATTTTTAATTATTTGAGGAACCTCTATACTGTTTTCCACAGTAGCTGTAGCAAATTGCATTCCCATCAACAATGTGGGAAGGTTCCCTTTTCTCTACATCCTCAGCAACACTAGTTTTTTTTTTAAATCTTTTTGATAATAACTATTCAGACAAGCATGAGATAATATCACATTGCAGATCATTTCTTCATTTTCTCTATGTTATGTCCTCCCTGTTTGTTGGGGCAGATGGCTGCATGGTCTGACCATTTGATGGAAGGGATATTTGTTTTATGCCATGATATCAACCTCTATATCCTCAATGTATCAAGAGTGCTTCTGGAAATGAGACAGTAAGATGACTTGGCTCCAGGGATTACCAAGGCCAAAATATATGTTTAATATGCTCATGATATTTTATCTATTACACAAAGATTTGAAATAATCTATGTATCAGTCAGTCAGTTCAGTCACTCAGTCATGTCCGACTCTTTGAGACCCCATGAACTGCAGCACGCCAAGCCTCCCTGTCCATCACCAACTCCGCGAGTTCACCCAAACTCATGTCCATCAAGTTGGCGATCCCATCCAGCCATCTCATTCTCTGTTGTGCCCTTCTCCTCCTGCCCCCAATCCCTGCCAGCATCAGAGTCTTTTCCAATGAGTCAACTCTTTGCATGAGGTGGCGAAAGTATTGGAGTTTCAGCTTTAGCATCAGTCCTTCCAAAAAACAACCAGGACTGATCTTCAAGAAGGACTGGTTGGATCTCCTTGCAGTCCAAGGGACTCGCAAGAGTTTTCTCCAACACCACAGTTTAAAAGCATCAATTCTTCGGTGCTCAGCCTTCTTCACAGTCCAACTCTCACATCCATACATGACCACTGGAAAAAACACAACCTGGACTAAATGGACCTTTGTTGGCAAAGTAATGTCTCTGCTTTTGAATATGCTATTTAGGTTGGTCAGAACTTTCCTTTCAAGGAGTAAGAGACTTTTAATTTCATGGCTACAATCACCATCTAGAATGATTTTGGAGCCCCCCAAAATAAAGTCTGACACTCTTTCCACTGTTTCCCCATCTATTTCCCATGAAGTGATGGGACCAGATGCCATGATCTTAGTTTTCTGAATGTTGAGCTTTAAGCCAATTTTTTCACTCTCCTCTTTCACTTTCATCAAGAGGCTTTTTAGTTCCTCTTCACTTCCTGCCTTAAGGATGGTGTCATCTGCATATACAATACACTACAAATTCTTGGACGCATGAAAGTGAAGAAATAGAAGTGTTAGTCACTCCATTGTGCCCAACTCTTTGCAACCCCATAGTCTGTAACCCACCAGATTCCTCTGTCCATGGAATTCTCAAGGCAAGAATACTGCAGTGGGTTTCCGTTCCCTTTTCCAGGGGGTCTTTCTGGCCCAGGGATCAAATCCAGATCTCCCACACTGCAGGCAGATTCTTTACCATCTGAGCCACCAGGGAAAGTAAGTGCTTACTATATAGTATCAATGATTATTTTGTAAGTTAGAAATGATGCAGTGATTTGGTTATTATTAACTCTTAGGCAGTGATTCTGAAGAGCTCTTTCTATTGTATCCAGGTGACTACAGATCCACTTGCATAGCCTTTCTTCTTTTTGACATTTTTTTCATGGTTTTTAACCCTGCATCTGTGTTCTTCTGTATAGAACTGTGATAGAGTTCTCTCAATCCTGTTATCACGTGACAAGCACAACTGTTTTTCTGTTTCCCAGCACCCTTTTTCTCTGCTTTGGGAATCATATCTCAAGTAGGAAGGGGCAGATACCACAGCTGTCCCTGATTCCAGCCTTGCAAATCTCTCATTTGCACCATTCTCTCAGGTCCAGTGGGAAGGAAAATATTTGCAGGTGTGAGAGTTGTCAGCACTACCAGTCTTGACCTCTAGGGACACTCTGGTCTCTCTAGTCACCAGAGTTGGAAGTGATTAGGTCGAGATCATAGGAATGGGCCCTTCCACACAAAACATGTTATTGATTCTAACGTAACTTGATGGAACAATGGACTGGTTCCAGATTGGGAAACGGGTACATCAAGGCTGTACTTATCACCTTCCTTATTCAATGCAAAGTATATCATGTGAAATGCTGGACTGGATGAAACACAAGCTGGAATCAAGATTGTTGGGAGAAATATCAATAACCTCCGATATGCAGATGACACCACCCTTATGGCAGAAAGTGAAGAAGAACTAAAGAGCCTCTTGAAAGTGAAAGAGGGAAGTGAAAAAGTTGGCTTAAAGCTCAACATTCAGGAAACAAAGATCATGGCATCTGGTCCTATCACTTAACAGGAAATAGTTGGGGAAACAGTGGAAACAGATACAGACTTTATTTTCTTGTATTACTGCAGATAGTAACTGAAGCCATGAAATTGAAAGATGCTTGCTTGATAGTAACTGAATCCATGAAATTAAAAGATGCTTGCTCCTTGGAAGAAAAGCTATGACCAACCTAGACAGCATATTAAAAAAGCAGAGACATTATTTTACCAACAAAGGTCCATCTAGTCAAAGCTAAGATTTTTTCAGTAGTCATGTATGGATGTGAGAGTTGGACCATAAAGAAAGCTGAGCACCAAAGAACTGATGCTTTTGAACTGTGAGGTTGCAGAAGACTCTAGAGAGTCCCTTGGACTGCAAGGAGATCAAACCAGTCCATCCTAAAGGAAATCGACTCTGAATATTCATTGGAAGGACTGATGCTGAAACTGAAACTCCAATACTTTGGCCACCTGATTCGAAGAACTGACTCACTGGAAAAGACCCTGATGCTCAGAAAGATTGAAGGCAGGAGGAAAAGGGGATGACAGAGGATGGCATCACCGACTCAATGGACATGAAGTTAAGCAAGCTCCAGGAGTTGGTGATAGACAGGGAAGCTTGATGTGCTGCAGTCCATGGGGTCTCAAAGAGTTGGACATGACTGAGCAACTGAACTGAAGTGAATGTAACTTGGTAAGCCCCAGGCTGATTTTGTTTGCATAGTTCCTAGAGTTTAGACTCTATACATGGACATCACCAGATGGTCAACACTGAAATCAGATTGATTATATTCTTTGCAGCCAAAGACAGAGAATGGTCAGCAAAAACAAGACCAGGAGCTGACTGTGGCTCAGATCATGAACTCCTTATTGCCAAATTCAGACTTAATGTGAA